>JAUZST010002632.1:0-72062 GCA_034779995.1 Parotocinclus haroldoi | reverse complement strand
ATAATAATAATAATAATAATAATAATAAGAAGAAGAAGAAGAAGAATAACAATATTTTAACTCTTAGTAGATGTAGAATTAAGAATAATAATTATTATTGTTCATATATATATATATATATAAAATGTTTTTAATAATCATAATAATACAGGAGATAGCAACACCAGGATTCGGTCCAAGGTGGCATAGTGCATTAAACCACTGTGCCACATGAAAGCCCTCCCTGAAACTGCCATGACCCTTAAAACATACTACATCTAACATTTTTACAAATATTTAAGTATATACTCAGACTGGTATCCCCAAGCAAAGGGCTTTAAGTCTGTTTCTATTTAAGGTGTTTTTGGTATGCATCTCAAGGTTTTTCTAACCATCATTGCCTCTGGCAGCTTTTTCAGGGTCTAGATTTAATCCTCTGTAGTATTACTTTGTGGGCATGACCTTAAGCATATGTCTGCTTTTAATATTTGAACTATAGTGAATTGAATTCATGTTGTTTATTAGACACAGATGTTTACATCACTAAGGAAAGATAAGCTAAGCCTGAGTAAAAATACAACTCTGAAATGACTATGGAGATAAAGTGCTGACATTTTTAAGTTGCTTCGATTTACTCTTCATGTTGGTACACAAATATGTCCTTGTATACGAGCTAGCTAATGGAAAAGTAGTGTGTTATTGTTCAGTGGGAATAAACAGAGCATTAAGCCAGATCATCAGCTGTTGAATGTGCATAATATGTGAAAAGCAGTGTCAAATAGATGAGGAAGCAAGATGCCAGAGGTGGTCTTGCATCTCTGATCTCGGACAGAGCTTATTTGTGAACCTTTTACACAAATATCAAAATCAACAGAACTTAATGACGCATATGAACTTCGAAAGAGTTGATAAACACTTACCTGTACATTCTACTCAAGGGTATTTTGTCTTCTAAACAGTTTTCATACTTGTGACTACTGTCTTCTTGCAACGGGCTCTCTTTAAACTCCTTGGAAGAGTTGTAGTCCAAATGGTAGTTCTTGAGTATGTAATTGGACTTTTCTGGGCCACAGTCCACTTCCAGCTCCACTTTCTTGTTGGTGTTCTTGAGCTGTGAGGTGGGTATCAGGTTGTCTCTCTGTGTATCTGACTGGTTGTTCATGGCGTTGTGAGTCCTTTCAGCGCGGGCTTGTCTACGGATGTGGCACAGCGCTATGGCCACCATGCAGAGGAGCACAATCAGAGCTACCAAACCCACTGCCAACGACACAGCCGCCCACTGGAAGCTATCCTGACCCTCTGAGCTTGGAAGCACGGGCACAGTGACGGCATAATACTCGCAGAAGGCCCCTGTGAAGCCGCTGGGACACAGACACACAGGAGGGCTACCCGAGACACTGGAGCACGAGCCTCCATTCTGACAGACATTCTGAGAGGAGCATGGGGCGGTGGGGACCTCGCAGTTCCTGCCTCCGTATCCTCGAGGGCACGAGCATGTGTAGTCGTTGGCTAGGTTACGGCAGGACCCGCCGTTGAAGCAAGGATTTGAGGTGCACTTGTTGGCAATGTCGCAGCGCTGACCCGTGTAGCCTGCTTTGCAGCTGCACATTCGCACGCCGGCCAGGACTACACACGTTCCTCCTGCGGAGCGACAACACCAGGGGTTACAAATGAACACAACTAAAGGGCCTTTAGAATTACATTGGCTACTACATGATCAGGTTCAAGTCTCTGTGTGTAGTTTGCATGTTTACATCATGTTACCTCCCACATTTCAGAACTCACACTGGCCTTTCTTATGTGGCCCAGTGTGAGTTAGTGAGAGCATGTGTGCCTGTGCTCTTAAATAGATTGATGCCCTGTCCAGGGATTGGTTCCCTCCTTACACCCTGTGCTGCCAGTTAGCCCACCCAATAAAACTCTCAGTCAGGTATCCATTAAACTGATTGTTTAGCAAAGAATGTAATGTTGGTGAGTAACAATACTAAGACTTGGGTCGTACCGTTGGCACATGGCAGCGTTGTGCATTTGTCCACCCTCTTCTCGCAGTTGAGGCCCATGTAACCCCTGGGGCAGTCGCAGGAATAGCTGCGTCCGTTGTCCTTCTCGTGGCACTTGCCGCCTTGAAAGCAGGGCATGTCAGCGCAGGTGAGGAGACTGTGCTCGCATTGCGTGCCCTCAAAGCCAGGCAAGCAGGTGCAGATGTAGCCGCGGTCAAGCTCCTGAGAGGAAAAGACAATATGGGATTGTTTTAGACTTGTCTTTGCACGGTTAAGCCTTGAACAAACACAGCTGACAGCAACGCCACTCACCGTACAATGGCCTCTGTTCCTGCAGGGATTGCTGTCGCAGTGGCGCACCTCCAGCTCACAGTTGGCCCCCGTGTAGCCGGGCCTGCAGGTACATGTGTAGCTTCCCTGGCCGGTGTTCATGCAAGTGGCTCCGTTCATACACGGCTTGTGGTGGGTGCAGAAGTTCAGATCTAGTGTCAAATGTGAATGACACCACTTAAATCACAACCTACAGTCAACTGCTACTTCAGAGCCTCTGCTGTGTCATAAGCTGGCATAGAAATATAGCCTCGCTTTAGTGGCTTTTTTCTACCCAATTCTATTGATGCTGTAGAAATGCTATTGATATCAGGGTCAAGGACAAATGTTTCAAGATTCATGCATAGGCTCTGTTTAGTGGGACTTATATATTGTACCTATTTTATATATGGCTTTATCTTACAGACTCCCGATTTCGTATTACAGTGGAACCTTACAGAATTCCAAATTAACCCCCCTTCTTGTAAATAATAATATGTTTTAGCCCACACCACAATTTGCCTTGCTCCGCTTCCCCCTGCAATAGTTCCACACCACACTTTGAGAACCACTGCATTAATGGTATATTCAGGGAAGCATGGTGCACAAAGGGTAGTGTGCCGATGGTTTCAGATATCTCAGTTTGATCCCGATTTTTCACACCGTCTGCCTTCATGATTTTGCGTATCCTCTTCGTGCCTGTGTGGGTTTTCTGGGTACTCCCGTTTCTTCCCACATTCCAGACATACATTGGGTTAATTGGTCAGTCTATATTGCCCCAGTGTAAATGTATCTGACTTAAATTATCGCCTTACACCAAGTAGCTTTAGATCCTGATGTAAGAAGAATGATTTCAATAAGGGAACATCATAACTGAATGGAAAAAGACTTTGCTCTTGCTACCTGATGCATTTTCCTATACTGCAGTGTAGCATCATTCAGATTGCAAGGTATGAGTTAGGGTTCTGGGTGTCACCTTTTAAGAAGATTTCAGATTTGAGTGCCAATATAGTCTTATCTAAAAATCAAACGCCTTTTTTAGTACAATACATCAGTAACACACTTTTAATATTTAGATCTGAGTATCCAGTCTCACCTTGATCACAGAAGATTCCACCCCAACCTTCTTTACAGGTGCACTGCCAAGGCTGTTCGCATGTGCCGTGCTTGCACACTGGGTGTTTCTTACACTCAGTGCAGAGCGTCCCCTGCCATCCCTTTCTGCAACTGTAATGCGTATGATCAGTACAGAGGTCACGTTAACACATGTTCATTGGGGATCACTGTAATATATGTGCTTACAATCATACAAACTTTGGCCAACACTGTCTTTTCAGTTTATAAATGTAATTCTTTTCTAAAGAAAATAAAAACCACAATTTTACAGCACATGATAATTGTATGCTCCGATGCTCCATTTAAAAAAAACAGTTATAATCGGCAAAGGCCCAAATGTTCACATTTACAAGTATGATTAAAAATAGTTCACGTTAAACTGAAGAAATCCCATGCTCATAGCTGAGGTTGTGTACATCATTTTCATTTAACAAATTTACTAGACAAGGTATCATTCGACTGAGGGTGACAAAACTTTATTTTTGTTAAGTCTTTCTAAACTACTGTTTCCTAATCAGTGATGCAGAGAGAAATTAAACACACAGTGTTTCTCAGCTTGTTAATGACCAGGGATCACCCTTTCCTCCCTCAGACAATAAGGCTGTGAGCTGTGGCACTCGAGCACTGTTATTGTTTGACATGTGCAAAAGTTTGTGCACCCACCCACCAAGTTTGAGGAGCTACCATTTAAAACATCAATAAGAACATCATGTCTTTTTTATTTTGCAAAATCAAGGAACATTTGTCTTTACTTTGCTAGACATCACAGGAATTATGCTCTTAGTATTATATTACAATATCTTTCTAGCTAATACAATAGGAGGAAGGGTTTATGTGTAATATATTGGTATGACACATGGATACTACAGTAACATGGAGGATTTTATGTTTCCCCAGCTTGTGGTACTTACACACACTCTCCAGGCATGGAACAATTGCCATTGGCCTCGCTGCATCCTTTAAGGCAGATCGCTGCAACAGGAAATGGAAATGGCTGTTAGTATCGCAGCTCCCATTTCCAGCATTGAGTAAACAATGAACAGGTAAAGCGATCTAAGATTCATTGTAGAGTAATCCAGCATGAAAAATTACAAATTAAATATTAGATTTTAGAGTTGCTTAGTCTCTTGGCCAGTATCAATTGATTAGATTTTTGTAGACAACCTGCACAGTTTAAGCCATATAACTGTCTCTAGGTCTAATTTGAAGTACAGTTTGAAGTTTTACTCTGGTACCAGTTACCTCCTGGGTGATCTTTCACCCTAGAGAGTTTTAAAAAGCACCTCCAAAAAGCACAGATGACATGACACTCCGGTAAATGTGATTAAAGGCAAGCACCATTCTTATGGTTGGGATTTGAACTCACAACCTTGGTATTACAGAGCCTTAACTACTCAGCATCTGTCAGCAGGGATCAGGTGTTTCATTTGGGTTGGAATTAAACAGAGTGGCAGATCACCAGGACCCAACTTGTGCCCCTGTGCCAGAAGGATGTAACTGATCCCAAAGCATCACGGTATTGTTTTCCTTTAATGACGGACCCTCTGTGCCTTGCGTAAATACCGCGCGTGGCGCGCAGATATCCAAACCCCTGCCCAGTCTACACAGGACAGACGCAGTTGAGCCGGTTGCGTACTGCGGGTGCGTGCCCGGCGTGTGTCGTGGCCTTTGCATGACACTGAGATGTGAGCGGCCTAAAATGCTGGTTCTGAGGCAAGAACAGATGCTCGGTCCCAATAACCGGACAGCTGCCGCTTTTGTGCGCGCGCGTAATTTAGCAGCTGCTGCGCCGGGCCGTGGAGCCACAATAAGAGCGCAACAACAACAACGTGCGCGGCGCGTGGCAGGATAATAACGGCGCGATTAAGGCGGCGCGTGCTCGGTCGGGATTAAATTACAAAGCACGCGCTCTCTGCGCCCACACACACGCGCACATACAAACCGGTGCGTCAGCGCCCTAGTTTGTTCCCCACTGCATGCACGGGCACGTTAACAGCTCCAGAAACCTAAAGGAAACAAGATCCAACTCTGCGCATTTGGCAAAGCCGTCTGTGTGTGGCTCGCGCTAATGGTATTAACACTAATGACTGCTACTCGGACTAATGGAGAAAGCTGCAGGGTTGCCATATTGCGCTGAAAGCCTTCTGCAGGACTGACAGATTAGGTTGGACGTTAACAGCACGATCTAGTACGTACACACTCACAAAAAAAGAGATTTATGGCAAAGCAGTTCGTGTCTACCAACAAAACGGAAACAACAACCTCAAGCAACCAAATATAGCAGCAATTATCATTACTTAAGTAACATTACTGTCCATCAACAGTTTTCCTTTAGCTTTAGTTTGCATTTTTTCCACACAATCAGGATTTAAAAAAACGCACGCCTCCAAAAAAACCGCATCTAAAATTGTAAAAGGAAAGCCTTCTGCAAATGTGGCTAGCAAAAGTTCTTTAGCGCACAAACCTTCCACATGAACAAAATCCAATTATAAATTGGACGCATCTAATTCTTAATGTCAAAATCTTTCTAGGTTTGGCAAAACGATGAGTTGAGCGATAAAAAGGTTTTACCAAAGCTAGAAAGATCCTGACACTGAACATGTTCAAGAATAGATGGCATCCAACCACAAACTCTCAGTTCACATTCATAACCTGCTGAAATCCAACTAATACATTATATTCAAGTCGACATTTATAGAAATAACACTGCCTGGAAACATTTCTGGCAAACCTGTGAAAAGACTGATCTCCTTGACACATTTGAAACTGCTTGTATACAGCACAATCCTACATTCACCTGTCCATATCCATGCCAAAGTCCATCTCAAATTTGACCTACCAACAAAGGATCAAGCATTAGGTGGTTCAAATTAAAACAAGTTTGGTAAAACTGGAAATAATCTGATATCTGATAGCAAGCTTCAGGCTGCAGCACAATCCACATCCAAATTTGAATTTGGCAGCAAAAGAATTCAGTGATTACAATTAGACAGGAACGTTTTTCTTTCTCTGTATATGAACAGTCTGTATATGGTGATGTGGTTTTGTTCAATGACTTAAGAATGAAGTCGTAACAAAAGCTAATCAATAACTAATCAAACATACACATGCAACCAGGTTTCTGGAGGTTCACCACCCAGCACAACTAGCCCTAATAATCATAGTTCACTGAATGCCTCAAACAGCACCACTGATAGTTTGATTTGTGACATTTATGCATCTATAGGCACTAACAGACATTCTCAAAACATGTGCACCTGAGAAAGCACTGTCTGATTACCAAGGTAAAGCACTAAACACTGAACCTCCCAAAGTCCTGTGGATAGTGATCTCGGATTGCTTACGTTCTTCGCAGTATTCGCCCTTCCAGCCAGGGAGACAGGATAACTGCCCGTCTGGTTTGCAGGTGTAGTGGCCAAACCGGTCGTCCCTGGGCGCGCATATTTTGGAACATTTGTCTCCGTAGTAATTTTCACTGCAGATGAAGCGGTAAGAATACCTTAGCTCTGTCTGTTGCCCGCTTTGAACATCCTGAGACCACTCAGCCCCTACTTCCAACTGTCTCTGGATGGCAAAGGAGCTAATCTGTAAGTCAGGGTTGTTTGAGTCTAGGGGAAAAAGAGAAACAAGTAAGGCCACAACTTTGGATTTTCTGTTGTGTTAAATGTATGAAAATGATGCTTAAAGCTGTTTCTATAGTATCAAATCAATTTCCTTTTCCTTTAAGTGGAGTGGAAACATTCCCATGCTATTATCCCATTCCAAAGGGCGGGACACAGAAAGGTGTAAAATACAGGAAAGTGCAGTCAGATAGTTTTGGCAAGCGTTGTGTATTCTCACCAAAGACCACTGCGCTTTCCCACGCCAAAAATAAACCAAAGGAAGTCCAATTGTGTTTGAGTATGAGAATGTGAAGGTGTTTTGCAGCGAGAGGAAAATGCGGTTCCACTGTGAACGTGTGATTTTAAAAACAGCTTTGCCCAAAGAGAGGACTTTGAATTTAAAAGTTTAAGAAATGACAAAGAAATTGACAATGATCCAAACTGAAAAATCCCCAATCAGTTGCCATTCATGTATACAATAGTGTCGCCCCCTAGTGGCTTAAAATCGGTTTACTCACCTACAGGTGAATCTTGCGGAGGCGAGTACCAGGCTTCGATAATAAGAGAAAATGAACCCTAAGTGGAAAGATGAAAACAGAACGTTGCAGAATTACATTCAAACACTGTTTTCTCTCATTTAAAACGCTGCAAAGACTTGCATGCAAATGAGCAGACCGCCCGTGCTTCATGATTGACACTGTGCTGAATGAACATTTGTTTATGGAAGTCCAGCTGGATGGTGTTGAGTCAAACCTGTGGTGTTACACACTGCTCTGTATATTTGCAGTTACAAATCTCAAATAAACTAGACTAAAGTAATACACAAGACTGAGCAGATGGGAATAATAACAGTTCTCGTCCAATAAGAAACTCAGCTGCTTGGTTAGAGGGCTTAAAGTACATTTAATTCGAATTCTGTAACTGAACTATTTGGGGTTATGTCGGATTAACAAACCAGTGTCATAGTTGGTTACAGCTCAATTTACTTCTAAAAATTAAAAAAAAACAAAAATAAAATCGATTTCCAGGTTAATAAGTCGCATAATTGTAGCTCCTAATTGCATGGATTTAAATATATATTTCTTCACAATCTGTAGTATGTTGACTATGGTTAATTGATTTTAAGCATTTAGGAACTTGTTTTTACATCTTGTTTGTGCCTCCTCAACCCCCTGCTCCAAACTGCTAGAGCTCTTTCAGAAATTGCGCAACGTTGCGCGCGTAAAGGCTGCGCTTTTTTGCTCTACTTACCGGCCATCCAAAGGGTAAAGTCAGTCGGATAGGTGCACTGAGAGAGCCCCGCGCCATCCTGAACGAGTTGGATCCCAGTACGGGAGTGACAGCGCTGCCAAATAGACAGTTACCGGGAGATACGGGCACCTGGTAGTTTTTAAGGCAAACGCGGAAAAACGTCCTGCAGTCCGGTATGCACGGGGTGCCGTTCGCCAGGAGACCTTTAAAATTTTTGAACTCGTGCAGCTCGATCTCGAAAAGCCCAGTTCCGAATATCTAAAGAGAGAAATGCATGGATTAGACAATCTGGATAGAAAACACGGCGTGCGTTAAGCGACACCGACTAATCCAGACTTGGATACATGCATGTTGCACTGTAAGATTATTTGCACCATTCATAACGGTGTCCTACACTCTAAAGCAGTTTGTAATCGAAATCTTTTTCGTGGATCGTCCCCCCTTTTACCTGCGTTAAATGCGCGCTCAAACATGCGATGATTAGGGTGAACCAAGTTGCCATCCTTTATTTTCCCAATGCTCGCGGGGCAGCAGGGTCACCCGCGGGTAATATTTCCTAAAACGCTCCCAATCCAAAGTGGGAGGCTTCAATAAATAAACAAAAAAGCACACACAAAAGTACGACAAAAACAAAATATATTCCCCTGCGCGTCCTCGCCGCTCGTCCGTGCGCAATGGTCGCGTTCAAATTTCCAGGTTATCCAAAATGTAAAGGTGAAGTTTGTATCCAGTCTTATTATCCTTCTTGTCCTTGCATGGTCATTATTCCACAAAACGGTCTCTTCGGTCCATATGCTCAGTTTGTGTGTGTGAGTGCGTGTGTGTGTGTGACTGCAGTGCTGGCTGATTAGTGCAAACCGTCCTAACGTTTCTCTGCTTAAGTCGTGAATGAAGTCTTAGTTCTCCCCTGCCAGAGTATTTATACCGCTATCGGTCCGCGATGCTCATAACACGAACTGTCTATCATTATAAACCCTCCCACTTTATTGAGCGCTCGCCCCGCCCCTCACTCAAACAACAATGATGCCAATGCAATTTTACCCCAAACAGCACACTACCGTGCCACCATGGCTTACTATATTCACCACAGGCGGGATTGATCTGCTACCCCTAACTATAGCAACCCTGGCTTTTTAGGATGGAATTACGGCCTCGTGTGGGACCACACTCACAAAGGTTAACTCAGCAAATTGGTTCAGAGCGGCAAGAAAAAAAAGTACAGTGTGTAATGTATCCGTTAGTTTATAAACACAACCAAATACAAAGCCAGTCAGTAGAGTCTTTACAACATCAGCACAGCCAATTTAGCACAATGTCTTACAATTCTAAAGAGACATATTAGAGATATTGGAGATTTATATATGTATAGATTATATACTGTACTTATGACAAGAAATAAATAAACTACACTTACAACAACAATAACAATAATAATTACAGCAATAATATTCACAGTTATAATAAATAATGATCAAATAATTGCAGTAATAATATAAACAGCAATAATAATTCATTGTAAATAATAATAACAATAATAATTACAGGAATAAAACGAACATTAAGAAAAGCAAAAGAAAAGCTAAGAAAAGCAACAAAAAATAATATAAACACTACTACTACTAACAACAACAACAACATTAGCAACATTAAATAAATACTACTACTACTACTACTACTACTACTACTAATAATAATAATAATAATAATATGAATAATAATAATTTAGTGGTAGCTTAACGTGTAGCATGATTTATTATTATATTATTCCCTCACATTCACACTATTTAACCTTTTTAGTGTACCTAAGGTTAAAGAAAGAACAAACTTAAACTTTAGGTTTATCTTTGTCAGTGTGTAGGATTTAGTAAACGACATGGGTGACTGCATCACTTCCAAACGACAGGGCCACAACACGACCTTACGTTGCAGATTCACGCGCGCTTATGCACATAGAAAACAAAACCCTTCCAAATGTGATCCGGAATGTGGGACCGTGCAGCTTTAATAAAGCTTTAAGACATTAAATGACTGTAGAATTATAGAACATGCAGTACTTATTTCTGCTAACTCATTTTATATGACATGAAGCGTGTAACGCGTATACAAGATTACAGGATTGAAGTCCGTTTGCTTGATCTACATGTTTTAATCTTGTTTTCCAGAGTAATGAACCCGGTGCACAGACAGACTGGAGCGACAGTGGGCGCATGTCTTCTCACGAGCCGCTGGCTGTAAAGTGCGCACGTTGGCTCGCGTGCCGCGTTTCACGCGCTTTTGTTCGTGCAGGCGGTGGCGATGGAGTCAGATAACACTTCAGCTGTATGTTAATGAGAGCGCGCTTCAATCAACAACTACCATAATTACTGCATTAATCCAGCGTGTAATGTCAGCAAAACGTTCTATAAGATGCTTTTTCACTCCTACCTGAAGTGTAACGATATAAAGTAATAATCATATTTATTTAATGTGATTCATAGGTGTTTAGTTTATCTCTCTCTCTCTCTCTCTCTCTCTCTCTCTCTCTCTCTCTCTCTCTCTCTCTCTCTCTCTCTCTCTTTTATATATATTAGTTTGTTATGGAGTAGATCAGACACAGCAGTGCTGCTGGAGTTTAAAGCAGTGTTCACCCACTGTACATTAATTAGAGACATTCACTTTTCTGCTCCACTATGAAGTAAAAAGCAGCTGCTAATTTGTTGTTGCACAGTTTATGTTAGTCATACCCTTCCTTCATATAAACACCAGCAGTGGTGTTTAAAAACCCCCAGCAGCACTGCTCTCTCTGATCCACTCATACTAGTACAACACAGACTAACACACTACCACCACCACCACATCAATGTCAGTGCAGTACTGAGAATGATCCACCACCCAAATAGTACCTGACCTGTGGGAATGCTGTGGGGGTCCTGACCATTAGTCAGAGTAAAGGGAACAAACAAATCATCAAATGGCAATTAATGTAGAAACAACTGGACATATCTACTAATCAGTGAGTGTGTATATATAATATTGAAGTAAGCTCGTAATAGCTTGCACAGCAGATAATTGCACAGCAAATTATAAAACGTGGCTTAGCAGCAGGGATATCTGTTCCTTTTGATTTCCAAAAATGTTTTTTTAAGTCTTGCAGGTAATCTTGTGGCTTCACAGAAAGAAGAATCAATGTTGTTCCACTCAGTGGAAATGGTTTCATGGTAATGGTAATGGTTGACGAGTAGCTGAGAAATGTTAGTTTGTGTTTAACACGGTGTATAGCATTTAAATCTGCACTCTGACCATGCAGGCGAAAACATGAGCCTGTTAGACTTGTTCTCAAACCTAACTTCTTGGTGGTCTTTGCAGTGTGAGCAGGAGCAATGTCTTGTTGAAAAATAATGTGATCGTTCCTCTTTATATAAAACAACCTTTCACTTTTTGGAAGCAGGCTTCTTCTGCAATATTTTCCTCCATTATTCCATTGCATTAATTTGAATTTCACAGTGACAGAGCTCACCAGGAACACGCAGCTGAAAATGCTCTACACATCGTGACACCTCTATCTCCATGCTTAATCATAGTAGCAGTTCTGTGATGGTGTTGAGTTTTTTCATATTAAGTAATTAACAAATTAGAATGCAGTATGTCAAAAGAAAATGTATATATTTCAGCGAACTCTAGTGTTTACCTGTAATCTGATCATAATTTTTATTATAAGGTGCAGCACGGTGGATCGGTGGGTAGCACCGCGGCCTCACAGCAAGAAGGTCCCGGGCTCAGTCTCAGGGTGGAGCGGCCTGGGTCCTTTGTGTGAAGTCTGCATGTCCTCCCCGTGTCTGTGTAGGTTTACTCCGTATACCCCGGTTTTCTCCCATAGTCCAAAGATTTGTGTGTTGGGTTAACTGGTGTCACTAAAGTGGCCCTTGGTGTGTGACTGTGTGGAAGACTGTGTGTGTGTGCCCTACGATGGATTGGAACCCTGTCTAACCCTTGTTCCCAGTATTTGGTACCCCCGGATGGAGTAAATGGAAGATAATGGATGGATTTACCGTAAGACAATCTTCTGCCAATCTGGTATGTTAATGAGAGCTCCATGTAAACCAATCAGCTCCATGGAGCCAGAGTTTCCGTTTCTTTCACTGTTAATTTACATAGCTCAGTCAATTAGACCTTAAATACTAAAAAAGAGACGTTTTACTAAACCTACAATGCAGATACAGTACTAAACTAACATATAACACTAATGTGACCAGACAGTACTAGTACAAACATCCAAACAGATAAGGTTAACACAAACAGACAACGTTAAGTGTAGACAAAGAACACAAACAACACAAACACAAACAGAGATGTTAACATAAAATGACAATAGGCTAGAACACAGAGAGTGAGAACACTTACATCACCAGGCTAACAAGTAAACAGAGTACTTAAGATAATAAGGGACTAACAGTTGACAAAGATAACATAAGACACGAGAGAGTACAAAAAAACAAGAATAAACAATGACCAAGGGCAGAAGGAGAAGAGGAAAACAGGAAGGCAGGTGGAAAGAGAAAAGGATCAAGAGAGGGGAATATAGGATGATGTGTCTCATCAGCACACATTATCGTGACAAGATTCACTGTTGCATTTCTCACCATCACCATGCAACTCAAATCATAATTAATCAGGTCACACGGCTCTTACCGCTTAACCACTCTGACTCAAACCTTCCATATTTTACCAGAAACATAATTCTCTCCGTGATGTTTAGATCTTTGTAGATCTTTGTAGATCTTTAAAACTCATAACTTGTGTTAGGCAAACTTAGTTATGATTAATTATTGTTCTTTGCTACAGAGTCTTGTTTTCTGAGAGACACCTACTGAAGACTTTTTTTTGTCTACGAGAACTGTAATTTTCAGCAGGTGGACATCTGTGTTTGAAACAATGCATTTTTCTGTCATCATCGCCTTTTGTTTCAAAGTAGAGCTGCAGATCTCGATTATTTTAGTAAATGAGCCTTCTACCGATTACAAAAAACGTTTTCTTTATTAGAGAGCGATACATTGTCTATAAATTGTGCAGCTGTCCACATGATTTATGATTTATCGATGATTTGTTTATTAGTTGGTTTAAATATCATACTTTACATTCATAAGACTGGCTACTGTAGAGTTATTACTAGGGTTCTGCACTTTCTGTAACCAAACTAAACTTATTATATCAGTTCTGAATCTGTGCATTTAGACATACTGCTTCAAACCTACCCTGACATTTTGCTTTCTGGTGCCCGTGTGACTATGTTTACAATGATTTTTAACCACAAAACCACATTTTTTCTGTGGTTATGTTCTGGAACAAAGCTTAGCATTAACCAATTTAGAGACATCTTAACTAGCTATCAAACTGCATTACTTTCTTATATTCACTCCACAGTTACGGAGGATTTTGGAAGTAAATTTCCCTGTTCCCATCTTTCTCTTATCCAAACAGTTCACAGCAGCAACAAAGCAGTAACAGTGCGTTTTCTCAGTTCTTGCCAATTTTCTGACCAATGATTTGTTTAGGACCATTAAAAGCTTAATATATATTGCAAGTTTCCACCAGCAACCACCTGCATGAACTTGTGCTTGTTTTCTTTGTGTATGCATGTGTATTCCAAAAGGTACTCTGTTTTAATCATATGTCCTCAAGACTTGCATTAGTTGAATTACTTTATAGTAGTGCCCACAAAGAAATACAGCTGCACCAGTCGATTGACCAGTTTTCAGCATGATGGGCTGTAACCAGTAATCGGCTGATCCGTCTCTTATAATCAATTCTATGCTAGTCACATTTAACCTACCAGCAGCACATAAAAACAGCACTAGCAGAATGACTTGTGATGTTAATTCAGAATTCAGTTCCTGTGTTAAAAGGTGTGTAAAAACAGTTAATGCTTAGCAACTCTGTTGAACTGTTGAACTGTGTTCATTTCCCAAGTCCCAACGCCACAAAGCTAAGGCTAGTGAAAGATTAGACCCGGGTACAAGCCAACAGCCCCTGTTCTCTTTCTTTTGCAATTTTTGCTGTATGCTGTCATTTATAATAATAATAAAGATACATAGACAGAAAGAAAATTGGAATTGGCCAAAATCGAAATCGGCCAGTCATATGTTTAAAAAATGGCCAAGAAAACTACAATTGGTGCAGCTCTATTAAAGTTTGATATTTAGCCTAAATGGGTAATAATAAATGCCACATGTGATGTTGATTTGTGTACACAAAATTTTACACTATTGCGATAATTACATTGAACCTCAGTTGTAAGATATGATTATGTCCTCCCTTCTCTGCTATACAATATCTTAAGTCTTCTTCCCTTTCTTATGCTTTGATCTTTGTTCTCTCTTTTTTCTCTCTTTCACACTCTTGCTTGTACGTCTGACACTGTCATTGCTACTGACCCTTTCTGTCTCATTTGTCTTTTTTAATTTATCATTTTATGCCCATTTTGTTTTCCATCTCTGCTTATTGTCTTCTTCTTCTTCAACTACTCTCCTTTTTTCTCTTGCACTCGTGCCTTCCAAACCCCAAACCACGTCTCATTGTCTGTAGACATCTCTGTAAGTCTCCTTGCTGTGCTCGTGGGTTTCTGTGGACTCGCCCTGTTGGTAGTCTCTCTCTTTGTGTTTTGGAAGCTGTGCTGGCCCATCTGGAGAAGCAAGGCGCTCTCCTCCCATTGCGAGAATGTTCCGCAGGAGGTGCTGCCAGAGGCATCAGCAGCTGTTTCTCATGTCCAGCCACCTGTGCCTGACAGTAAAACCTTACAGTCCCAGAAGCTGGGGAAGAAAGCTGAGGAACTGGAGGAGCAGAAGAAGAAGGTGCCCGAGGTAAAGCTGAATGGCCGGAGCTCAGTGAAGCTGCTTGAGGCAGCCATGAAGATTAGCCAAACTTCTCCAGATATACCGGCTGAGGTACAACAGACCCTACGTGAACGACTAAATAAGCAGCCCAAGATCCAGAAGCAGAGCACGGAACCCACATCCTTCTCCAGGTAACCAGTATTTCTAGGATTTGCACTTAATTTGACATCACCCAAATGATTAAAACTCTTCTCCTTATTCAGGTTAAAACACTTCATCTATTGCTCTCATCACTCTGCAAGTCTCATCCAACTCCCTTTGGTACTTTAAACTTGTCTCTGTTTGGAAGTCCTTTATTACTGCAGTATATCTGCTGGACCCAGAGGTCCTGTCACAACAGCTAGCAGTGAATTAATTTGGAGGATTACCAATGGGAGAAAGTGCATAAACAATCACAATAGGCTTTAAAACAAAAATGGAAATTCCACAAAAGTGCCTCCCATGGGTTTAAATATAATTTAAAACTTATTTACGTTTAAAAATCAGTTGTTTAAAAATATTTACACAATAAGTATATCGTTACCTTGGCACTGAGCATTTTCCCATAAGGAATAATGTATACTCGTTGCCAAAAAAACCCACCCAGAAATAAATGTCAGATTGCTGCAAAACATGGCATGCAGTTATGTCTCAGGCAGATATATAAAAGGTGTGATATGATTAGTTAGTTGGTCTTACCACAGGATGGCATTAAATTACGTTCCCCACCTACGTACCTATAAAAAGGCTCTCAGAGGCCCTTTTTTTCCTAGTGTATCTTTTGGTGAGATATCGTTGAATGCTACACATGCCTCCACAGTGCACTTAAAGACATTTTGCCTAGTTACTCACTTCCATAAGGACATGCACAGATGGAAGAAGGATAATTTGATCTGTTAACAAGCACAAGTAGCTTCCACAGTTTTGTTATCCACTATCTAGACAAAGGTGGCATCTTCACTAAACACCTCTTGTCTCTTCCCTGTCAATTTCCAGGCACTTAGCAGAAAAAACTGTGCTGTCACAGTGCCTGTTACATGTCCTGCCACTGACAGCCAACCATCTTTGTTTGCAATACAATAATATGCAATAATAAAAACTGGACTCGCTTTGGACTAGAATTGTATCTTTAGTGACTTTAGTAATAAATCCATTGCATTAATTAAGTTATTATATCCATAAATTAAGTTTTATTGTATACTTTATAAAAATAGCTTTATATTAATCAGTACTGGTTATTTATTATTCTATAAAACAAGAATTTGATAAAGTTGACAGTTGATATTTGTGGGGAGCAGGTTGTGCGACTGACATATGCGCCAATGTTTTGGTTGAAAAGGCCATACGAGTCAAGCATCTCTACTCATGCATGTTCTAGCCATTTCTCTCATCGAAATGTGTCGAGTACTAAATGTGACGTGTTAAAATGTGGTCAAGTGCCGAGGTATGACTGCAGTTTGTCACAAACAAATTTTAGGTTTATTGTAACAGGATGAATAGAACATAAAGCAGAATTAAAACATAACGAGACAACAGGCTGGTAGGATCAAAGGCTGGAAGGGACATTAGGATATCCTACCTGACCTGCATCAAACACAAAACAAAGCCCAAATCATAAAGTGTAACAGAGCAAGCTTTGCATCGCATGAACATGGGCGAATCCTATAAGTAGACCTCGCTGATCATGGACAGGTGTGCACAACCAAGGCACGCCTGCGCAGTCACCGGGCATGACAGTTAAACCTTGATGGAGTTAAATATGACTGAGTAATTACAGTATAAACTGGAGCTGCTTTTTCACCTCTCCAGAACCCCTCCATTTCACCCAAGTGCCTCTTACCTAATTGAAGTTCCTCTACTCTACAAAGCTCTACAAAGCTCCTCTTAGATTCTCTCATACCCATTTCTATATAACCTCTTATATCCTCCTAAATCTATAGTTTCTCTTAAACCATTTCTTCCCACTTTTACCATTCACTGTTTTCAGATCAGTTTCATATTCAACATTGATGCTTACCTGGTGGCACTGCAGGTCTTGTGTTGCAAATGGATTCAACGATCTATCGAATTAAGATGTCCATCTTAAATTAAATCTGTGGTTTGCATTGCATACTGAGAATAAAATGTACAAAGTGTGTGACTGGGCTGTTCCTGAAGGGGACAGGTGGGGAGAGCAGCACATAACCTTTTTTTAACATTACAACTCCATAGTAATATTTATATTACATTTAAAAGCTTGTGACCTTAGTATTTGGTATTTTCAACTAATAGCTCACAGTAGCTGCAACATGACCCCTAGTTTCAACACTACCCATTTAATCACTGCAAACCCCCCTTCCTAAGCACCGGAGTCATGCTGCCATGACAACAGCAATTGAACAATCAGCTGTTCTCCTCTTTGTTTCGTTCACATTTAAAGTGAGAGGGGTGGTAATTAGTGTTGCCATGCAATGGAACGGGCATACTGCGTGTGCTTGTCCTAAATAACTAGCAGCTGCACTCCTCTGCTGACGGCGCCCATTATTGACCCTCTACAGAGATGTCATTAAAACCCTGATGCAGCCTAACATACTACACATCCTCTTAAATTACATGTTAACAAGATACAATGAAAAATTAGGGAGCTTCAAAGGTTAGGTGTAAAAATAGGACAGGACACAGAACTGGAACCTTTTGTGCCATTTTGTTATTCTCTTATTTGGTGATCTACGATCTAGGGTGGAATTAAATAGTTATGTGACAACAGACTTTCAAACCCCCTGCCTACTATCTGTTTACTATAAAAATGTCTGTAAAGGGGCACAGAATCAGAATTAGGTAAATGTGTATTAAGGAAGTGTGTAGAAATAAAGGGTAACAATTCAGTTAAGCTGTGAGACCTCATACTGCACCTTAAAATCATATAAAGCCAAATATGTAGATTTGTAGATTTTGTGGAAATGATAATAGACATTTTGGATATTCCTTCATAGCTGGTAAAAGCAATCTGTATTACGCATAAGTAGTATAGCTCGGTAACTTTGTTGAAAAGTACAGAAGGACAAACTTAAACTTCAGTTTAATTGTTGTGTTTTAAAAGTTATGCCTATTTAACAGTGTAAATTTGCTGTGCCCTCAAAATACACAGACATTAATTTCTAAATTGCTGGCAACAAAAATGAGTACACCCCTAAATTGTGTATAATGTGACTTGTTGGTATTACAATATCTCTGGATCTATCTCAGGTGTGAATGGGGAGCAGGTGTGTTAAATTTGGTGTTATCGCTCTCACACTCGCTCATACTGGTTACTGGAAGTTCAACATGGCACCTATTAGCAAAGAACTCTCTGAGGAGCTGAAAAAATAATTGTTGCACTAAAGATTAACTAGGCTATAAGAAGATTCTTATAGCAGGCCAGCAACCTGAAAGTGAGCTGTAGCATGGTGACCAAGTCCATAGTGTGGTTTAACAGGACATGTTTTATTTAGAACAATCCTTACCATGATCGAGCAAAGAAGTTCGAGCAAAGACCGAGAAAAGAAGTTCGCATGCTCAGCATAAGTTTTGAAAATAGACGTAGGAGTGCTGCCAGCATTGCTGCAGAGGTTAAAGGGGTGGGGGTGGGGGTGGGGGGTCAGCCTGTCAGTGCTCAAACTGGTTTGCATGAACAGTTTGCTGAAGACACTTAGTATATGGATTTCTGGAACAATGTCCTGTGGTCTGATGAAACCATGATTAACATATTTGGTTCAGATGGTGT
This sequence comes from Parotocinclus haroldoi, assembly GCA_034779995.1. Classification (NCBI taxonomy): domain Eukaryota; kingdom Metazoa; phylum Chordata; class Actinopteri; order Siluriformes; family Loricariidae; genus Parotocinclus; species Parotocinclus haroldoi. Next base: position 53,215 of record JAUZST010002632.1, on the reverse strand, counting down.
CAAGCATGTGTGGTGGCAACCAGGTGAGGAGTACAAAGGCAAGTGTCTTGCCTACAGTCAAGCATGGTACTGAGAATGTCATGGTTTGGGGCTGCATAATTGCTGCCGAATGTGGGGAGCTACAGTTTATTAAGGGATCCATGAATGTCAACATGCATGCAGTTAGCCCTGTCTTGTTAAATAAATTGAGGGTAGAGGTGATGGACTGGCCAAGCATGTCTCTAGACCTAAACCTTATTGAGCATCTGTGGGGCATTATTTAACAGAAGGTGTAGGAGTGTAAGGACTCTAACATCCAGCAGCTCCATGATGTCATTATGGAGGAGTGGAAGATGGTTTCCATTGGCAACCTGTAAAGTTCTTATGAACTCCATGCCCAAGAGAATTAAGGCTGGAAAATGGTGACCACACAAAATATTGACACTTTGGGCACAATTTGGCCATTTCCACTTAACATCAACTTATATTGATAGTAGTTTAGACTTTAATGGCTGTGTGTTGAGTTATTTTCAGGGCACAGCAAATTTTCAGTCACCTGCAGCCTGGACATTAATCATCTTCTATTCAGTTCATTGTTCACACACTATATATACACTAGTTGCCACCTGTCCTTTTATGACTGGAGATTCCCTGTGTATATTTTAGACACATGACCAGGCAGTGCAGCATAAAACGATGTGAGAAAGCTTTTCATGTATCAGTTGCAGTGTGAATTAAAATCCAATTGGAAAATAAAACTTAATGACTTCAACAACCCACGATTTGTTCAAATGTATTACTATCTAAGGGAAAGAGAAAAGCAAAATTCCAGTAAGCAATACAGCACAAAAATTAGGTTATTGAGCAATGGAAGAATATGGTAAGATCAATCCAGATTTCTGTTGCACCATGTTGATTTGAGGGTCAAAATTTGGCACAAGCAGCAGGAAGCAACGGACCGTTCCTTTCAGGTGCCAACAGTTCGAACTGGTGGAATTTGAATGTTTTTTGGCACACAATAGATACAGACAATGGCGGTATCTCAATCTAATTTGTGAAGTTATCCTGTCAACAAGGGCCAATATTCCTGAAGAACAATTTCAACACCTACTGAAATATCAGTCTCAAAGAATTGCTGTGGTTCTGAAAGCCAAATGAGATCCATCATGCTACTAGATGTTTGTCTCTAATACAGTGGCCATTCAGTGTACAGTATATGCTGTATTATAGGCCAATATGTTCGTATTGGTGCTTTGAGACAATGTTCTGATGTGAATCACTATGTTAATAAATCTAACTTTGACTTTAAGTACCACATCACTTCAGCAACATTTTACAGTATAATCTTTGAGAGAGATTGCTTTTGACCTTTCTTCATTTATAAGAACGACAGAAGATCTATACTTTTACCAAAATGATCTTTAGTCAATTCTAACCCATGCCTTTCTATACAGCACCTTTTACCTAAGGCGTTTAAGATTACAGTTATTTGGACAATTGTGGAAAAGCAGATGGTGGCTACGTCCCTCTTTCTTTTAGGTGCTAGTTATGACCAGTCATTTGCCATTTTATATAAACGCTTAGCAATGGCAGCAGCAATATTACTGCACAAACATGTCTGGTAGTGTGAAAAACACATCCTGCCAGATGTAAACTGCTCCTCTGTAGGAGGTTTCTCCCTGTTCAGCAGTAAAGGAAACTAGAAACTACTGGGGTTCCTCTCATATTTTAAATAAATTAAATCAATTTAAATCAATTTAAACACAGGGATTCTTAATATGGGCACATATTCAGAGAAAACAATTGCATAAAAGTTGTAATTTCTGGACACCATGTATGCGTCATTTGCATGCAGGAGGAGCAGAAGCAATTCGCTAGCCCACCACTACGATGACCTGAGACTGAGTCATACTGAAGCCTTCCTGCTGAGGTTGACGTCAAACAGGCACAGTTGGCCATAGCTGACTGAAATGAGGCAGGATGTAACTTCTGATGCAATTCACTTTCACTTAAGCAAGTCAATAAATGGGGTACCAGTGGTGGAGGAGTGAATTGGGGTTTTAACACATTATTTCTGCTTCAGCCACAGTCTGTAAAACATAATTACAAGAGCAGCTTGGACTAATGCGGTTTAAAGTAACTTTTCAAGCTTGATATATACTGCTCACAAAAATTGACACTTCAAAATGAAATATCCCATAATGAAATATCCATTACGAACGATATCCCATAACGAACTATACCTTATGGAGCAGTTGAAATAAATTGATTAGAACAGTGTACGGAACACAGTACAAAATGGTCAAATAACAGCTTGAGACATGGGACACTTTATTCGATACAACTCTTATTCCTACTCTGATTTAACTCTTGTTTCTATACACATTGTACATTTGATCAGTTCCCTGTAGTCCACTGTAGTCCATCTGTCATTCTGTATACTTTGTTAGTCCCCTTTTTCTGTCCCGTAACGGTCAGGGTCACCACAGATCATCTTGATTTTCAGCACTGCAGTGGCACGGACATGGTTGGGGTGTGTTAGTGTGTGCTTAGCTGGAATGATTGCCTCAGGCATAGCAGTGCTGCTGGAGTTCTTAAGCACTGCACACTCTATTAGACACATCTATCCAGTTGCTTTACATTGTTGAATGTACATTGTAGTTTCCATTAGAGATCAACTTACCCTTCTTCTGTGCCCACTGGATGCTGCCTACAGGATGCTGGTGGCTGGACGTTTTTAGATGATGTACTGTTCTCAGTCCATCAGTTATGTACAATTATGTAAAGAAACAGTTTGTACAACTGCAAAGGGCTTCTATATCATAAGAGTAAAACATAGACAAGAGTTTAATAAAGTGGTTGGAGAATGTATGTTGATGTGTCTAAAAGAGCCATAGATAAATGTAGAATGAAAGGTCTAATTGATATTAAATGCTATGTTAAATATACTGTATTACATTGTTATATTATAATATTACATGCTTATTAATTTAGCCTGAGGTGGACATGTTAGTGTTCAGTGCATTCTAAACTTGTTAATATTTGTTAGTATTCATATGCAATCCAGTGCTTTAAAAGATTTTCTTTCTATTTATTTTAGGGTAATAGCTTTTCTCTGCTTGAAGCAAGTTTGCTTTGATCACAGCTTTTTATTTTAAAAGTGGTTGTTTGCTTGAAATATTGAAGTCATTTCATGTCAGAGGAAATAGGATGAAGATCCAATTGCAAATACCAAAGTGATTTGAAAGGCCCAGAGATCCGGATTCTGTCTGCAAACAGCTTATCAGAAAGTCCAGCAAAATCTTTTTCAGTCCAAATGTGTAGCTTCAGCAGCAGGTCAATGAAAGCTAAATGAGGAAAAGAAAAATATGGGAAAATATCCCTCTTAGGTCGCCTGGGGCATTTTTCAGAGTTTTAAATGAGACATTTTTAACTTTTGTTTTTGCCATTTCTCTTATTCTTGCTAGGCATAATTCATTCCGTCGCCATCTTCGACGGCAGATGAACGTGTCCAGCGTGGATTTCACCATGGACACTCTGCCTATAAGACAGTCCTCAGCTGTAAGCATTGGACGCATCAAGCCTGAACTCTACAAGCAGAAGTCTGTGGATTCAGAGGAAGGAAATAAAGAGCCAGTGGAGACCTGTGGAAAGCTGAGCTTTGCGCTGAGCTATGATTATGAAGAGCAGGCTTTGGTGGTACGCATCCTTAAGGCTCTTGATCTGCCAGCCAAAGACTTCACAGGCACATCTGACCCCTACGTAAAGATATATTTGCTCCCAGAACGTAAGAAAAAGTTCCAGACGCGGGTCCATCGTAAGACGCTCAATCCCACGTTTGATGAGGTGTTCCGATTTCCAGTGGAGTATGATCAGCTGTGTAACCGGAAGTTGCACTTCAGCGTCTATGACTTCGACCGCTTCACGAGTCATGACATGATTGGTGAGGTGGTGGTGGACAACCTGTTTGAGCTCTCTGACCTGTCACGTGAGGCAGTGGTCTGGAAAGACATTCTTGCATCCACTACGGTGAGTATACGGTGGGGTTACGTGAGTGCATTACTGTTAGCAGCAATTGTGAGACTTTTGGCTTGTATTTTGAAACAACTTTTTTGATTTAGCGATGCACTGATTGTTGGGCAATTCTGATTTTGGCAGATTCCGATTTTATTTTTGTTTAAGAATAATGAATGACACCAGAGAGAAACATTTTTTATTTTTCTTTTAATGGAAGCTTATTCATTGCTAATGAAGGATAGCAGTAGCTGCTTTGCACGTGTCTGGCAATGCACATTCAGCAGAGTTAGCTTGAGGTTTGCCAAATTCCACATATTCAGCAAGGTGATACTTATTAAATTTGTTGTTCTGAGTGTTTTCTGAGTTGTTTCTCTGTGGCATATTATTGTCATGCATACTGCAAACTGCGCTCTCTGGCTGTGAATAACTAGATGGCTGTAACCAAAATAACACCATATCACTGCTCATTAGCCTAGTGCAATATAGAAAGAGACAATTTAGTGCAATAAATAGTAGCATGGAAACACTGAAATCTAACACTTCCTGGTCATCAGCATCCATCAGCATCAGTCTGTTTAATAAACCAACACAGTGTAAAGCTGGAAGCAGAATTGAATAGTGAACACTGCTAGTGAGAATTAAGCAGTGTTTTTTTTTTTTTTCATTTCCGGCATATGCGGAAACTTGTTTTAAAAAGAAGATAACTAAAGAAAGATAGCAGGGTTGCTGGTTTGTGCCTTTCCCCATTAGTAGCTTTAGCTTTAGCTTTAATCAAATTCTGCATATTCAGTGGTGTGATGCTGTTTTAAACGTCTTATTAAATTTGTTATTTGAATGTTTCAAGTTCTGTACACACATGAATTGAATTCTGCATTCATACTTCTGCATCAATATTTAGCAAAGCTACCTTCACACATTGAAAAGAGCTGATACCCACACTAGTATCACCACAGATATGCTGCTCACAAAAATTAGGGGATATCTTAAAATGGAATATCCCCTAATTATATGTAGAATCATTGAATGTAAGGTTTTTTCTGAATGGTCAGGATGATTCATTCACTGTCATCCCAAGGTCTTTCAAATCCACCACCACCATCAATACGGCAATAAGTTTGGAGGTTTAACAAGTGGATTTGTTAAGGTCTGTTATGTAAAGCTAGGTGTGAGGTGGGCTAAACTCAAATGATTCAACCTTCAAGTCACCCACACACCCATTTTAAAAAAGATGTAAAGTCTTGGAGAATTTGCATTTCCAAACAGAGCTTCCAAGACGTTAGCCGTAACTAATGCCACAGATGTTTGATTTGGTACAGCTCATCATCACACTGACATTACCACTCTCTTTTATTCTTTCTAAGAAAGCAGAATTCATGAAATCAGCTTTTGGATGAACTCCTGTATTTGTTTGGCACTTGTAGCAATGCTACCCACCTCAGCTGATATCTCAGTTTATGTAACAGCTTCAGTCATGCTGTGACACAGGCTTGACTTTTTTTCCTTGTAAAAAGCTTTTTCTGCTTCCTGCTGTGCTGTTTCCGATTCAAAAATAAGTCTTACACACTAAGAAGACGTTCCCTTATCATATATGGTACACAATAAAACAAATAACTCGAAAACACATAAAAGCTTGTGTATGGCCATAAAATATTTTTATCCAAGCCCCATACAAAAATTAATCATGAATCAAATTTCTAAGATTTCGAATTCAGAGTTCTAAAAACAAAATGTACATTTCTGCATACTGAGCACTACACTAGGATCGATGTGACTTAAATGATGTGTAGACATATTGTGCTATATCCTCCAGTAAAGTCAGACCCTCAGATTCAAATTCACATCTGTGAAGTTGTCTATTTTGGGGATAGCCCTTTTCTGTCCTATCATGTCTGTGCACAAAACAAGGTCCTTAAAGCCATAGCTGGACGAGTTTGGTGTGGAAGAACTTGAGTGACCCACACAGAGCCCTGTCCTCTACCCCATAAAATGCCTTTGGGATGAACTAGAATGGAGATTGTTAGACAAGCCCTCTCATAATTGTCTGATCAGTGTTTTTTTGGATGAATGGGCAAAAATTCCCACAGACAAAATCGTCTTAAATGCCTTTTGCAGAAGAGCGATTAAGATAATGGACTCTGGAGCAGATGGTCCAAGGTTCAAATCCCACCTCTGCTAAGCTGTCACTGTTGGGTTCTTGAGCAAGGCCCTTAAGTCACAATTGCTTGTATTGTTAGACTATGCACTGTAAGTCACTCTGCATAAGGGTGTCTGCTAAATGATGTAAAAAACAAGTGTACTATGTAGTCCCAATACTTTTGTCAATATAGTATAACTCTATGGTCTGTAGTACTACACATATCTTAATATTTTATAGACTTGCCTTCTGTTCAGTATCTGATGAGACAGAAAAGTTGGCTGTGTACTGATGAGGCTTAAAGGCTTAAGGGAAAATTATTTAGTACCAGCTGAGCTCTGGTCGTACATGGAGAGAGTGTTCGGTTATTCAGATTATCCAAAATTGGTAATGCCATTGATTGCAAGCTGATAAAGATAAAGCTGTCACAATTCCATCCCATATGATGCAGCGTACAGTGACTTACAAATGTATTTAATGCACATTACATGCACATGGCAAATGTTATTAGAATTCAGAAGTTGAGCTCTCTGTGGAAATATGATAGCTTTTAGACATGAAGTGTAAACATTAAACAAACATTTGCGGGGTCCCAATGGTTATTATCATGACTGAGATAAAAAAAAAATAATCTCATGAATAGCAAATCTAAAAATGTAGTGATATCTTGAACCCTAGTAACACTTATTATGTGTAACTATGTTTATCACATTACAGGAGAGTGTGGATTTAGGGGAAATCATGTATTCCCTCTGTTACCTTCCCACGGCTGGCCGTATGACCCTGACAGTCATCAAGTGTCGGAATCTAAAAGCCATGGACATCACTGGGGCTTCTGGTAAGTGAGCACTGCTCTACACTGTAATGCTCAGCGATTTATGTAAAGATTAAAGACATACAGTGCTTACATTTAAAGAAGAATATGGTTCTAAAAAAAGTTAGCTGGAAATTGACTTTTGTTAATGGTATGTTGAATCCCTTAAAATATAGAATCAAAACTAAAGTTTTGATTTTACTGAAAAGGTTCATGTTTACAAAAAAATATTTGGACATTTTTTAGGAATATTACATTTGTGTGCCTGACCAGCCCTCTAGCTGTGACATGAGTATGTATTTTGCAGTTCATTTACAAAATGTCACACAAGCATTGTAAGCTGAGGTGGCAGACGTGCACAGTAAATGCCACAGAGGCAGCAATAATAATCAGGTTTTCCATCCAACCAGTTTTGAAACAAGTTTTGAAAATCTGCAATAAAATTATATGCTCTGATGTGGTGGAAAATTTTTAATATCGCTAAAAAAAAAATGCAATAAAAAGGTGAAGGAAAAAGTGTTCTCTGAATCATTTCTGATCAGACCAGAATCAACTCCCATCACATGGCAGCCTACGTCATGTAAGGTTATTCACGTAACAAAAATAACAAATCAGTTTAAAAGCCCAGTTCTAAAAAATTACGTGTTACCAGTCAAGAGTTATTACTATTTCTAATGACACTTTTCATAAACATGAAAACCATACACATGAGTTGTATATACAATTTAAGCAAGCTCTCTGTTTGCAGTTAATGCCACAACCTTATTACCAGCGGGATAAATACAGAGATTAGTCAGAGATACAGAGAGTCTACGGATGCCCTGAAATGCAGAAAACAAATGAACAAAAACAGCTGAAAACACAAAAACTAATTCTGAATTGCAACAGTAAATTCAAACATGCACCAGCATCTCTGGAAACACAAAAGCAACAAATGATAAATCCGCACTAGAAAAAGCAGGTGTTTAATGACACCCCTTTTGGGTTACTTATCACACTCAATAGTCCAGTAAACTGTGAAGTAAACCTCCTCAAAATTGACCAACATTACACATTTATACATGAGTTTTTAGAGCAGCTAGATAACCATGCCCATGCGGAAACAGGGAGATGCAAACAGGGAGTGTCGGATAAGCGAGATTATAATCTGCAAGTTATGATACTAGTCAGCCAATTTAGAACAACCCCTTAACCTAAAGCATGTCTTTGGATTGAGGGAGGAAACTGGAGTAAACCAATGCAGATATGGGGAGGGCATACAAACTCCACTCATGCAGAGTCCATGGTCAGGATCAAACAGTGATCTCTGTAGCTGTGAGGCGACCATGCTAATCACTTGCAGCACTGTTAGCTGGCCTGTAGATTGTACCCTGTATATGAGTTCCAGTTATGCTGGGTCTGATCAGATTATGGTCCAACACCAGCACATAGGGTTCACAGATCTGTATTCATTAAGTTTGTGAATTGGTGACATTATATTTATCATAAAATCAGACAAGCAGACAAATAAATAAATAAAAGCCATTTCAACCTCGCTGTTACTGTTGTGTTATAATTTGCTGTTGTGTTTTACTAATTTTGTTATGCATGCCGGATCTTGGGTAGGTCAGCTTCATGCTTAAGTGAGTTTTAAATCCAGACCAGAGAATTTTCTTTCCCAGACCCATATGTTAAAGTCTCACTGATCTGTGATGGCCGGAGGCTCAAGAAACGCAAGACCACCACCAAGAAGAACACGCTCAACCCCATCTACAATGAGGCCATCATCTTTGACATTCCGCCTGAGAATGTGGAGCAGGTCAGCCTGTCAATCATGGTGATGGATTATGACAGGTAAGTAATAATAATGTTCTGCTAAGGATATGACAAGTTTAGCTTGGAGCTACAATGACAGAATAGACGGCACATGTGGGAAATGTGTTATTCACTTGATCACTATGTTGTCAATGAGATATGAATTAAATATTTATTTATAATCTTTCAAAACACTTTTCAAACGAAAAAACACTTACAAGTTTGAGGACATACAACTAAGATAAACACACTAAGAAATAGACGTTTTATGGTTGAAGCAGGTTAAATGCAAGTAAAAAGTGATTTTGAGATTTAAATAAAGAGAGGGAACTCAACAATAAGTTCCAAATAGGCCAAATGTTTTGGAGGCAAACAAATTCTTGAGTGTAGAACTATAAAGTAATAAACCATAAAAAAAAGCTAATTAATTAGTTGAAAAATTATTGCTATAGCGTACTGCATATTAAATAAAAGAAAGTATTGGTATAGATGAGAATGCTTGAGTTCACTTTAGAGCGAATGAGAATCAAAATGTCAGCAGATATATCGCATGTAAGTCTTTAGTGAGATCACACGAATACTCAAGTGCCCTTTAACTCAAGGGGAAACGCACAAGATTACTAGAGTCTTTTTGCTTTTGGAGAAATCCCTGACAGACAGTGAACTATATAAAAGCCTGGGAAGCTTTCCATTTGGTGTCTCTTTTGTTATTTCCTATTGGTTGTCAGGAGTGCTTCTAAGAGCAAACAAAAAGAATGTCTGGCAGCTTGCAATGTTCATTGTTATGAGACTAGACGATAAAGTAAAACGTGTCTATTTGAATAGATAAACATTGGCCTGTGGTAGTCTAGTGGTTAGGGTACTGGACTCTGGACCTGATGGTCCTGGGTTCAAATCCCACCTTGCCAAGCTACCACAATTGGGTCCTTAAGCAAGGTCCTTTACCCACCATTGCTTGAATTGTAAGACTGTATGAGTTGTCAGTTGCTAATAAAGGTGTCTGATAAATGTAAGTGTTTAAGTAGCTTGAGTCATAGGACATTTAAATGCTTTCATATGTGAAAATGTATCTCCTGTATCTCAATGTATCCTAAAAGCTTCACATAGTCTCATCAAAAAGACATTAGTGGCACAGGGGACATCCTGATTGGCTCTCTGGTTACCTTTACATTGTCTGAACACTATTACTATTACTCCTGCTGTACATAGCAGTGTTATATCAAATACTGTAATATACCGGATACTGACTAAATTGGCAACATGTTTCCCATGCATTGATTTATTTAATATCTACATTGAAAGCAACATATTGATTTTCTGTTTCTTTTTCCTTTTTTGGAGTAATATGTTTATGCAAAATTGCCTTACCCCACACAGTTCAATTCAATTCAATTCAATTCAATTTTATTGATATAGCGCTTTTTACAATGTAGCATCGTCTCAAAGCAGCTTTACAGTAATACAATTATTTAAAAGGCCAATTCCAAGTTGAGCAAGCCCAGGGCGACAGTGGCAAGGAAAAACTTCCCAAAATGGTAGTCTCTCTCACAATGAAAAGCTATATTTTTTGTAAATCAGATGTTTATTATTAATGAAATATTAAAGGTACCAGCACTGTTCGATACATCTTCATACGTAAATATATATAAAGCATACCCAGGATATTATATAAAATAATAACAAAGCAAGATCAAAGACTGTACACTCAGGTCATGTCATGTGCATGTGGTTCCAAAAACTGGCCCATATGGTTTGCACTTCACCTCACCTTTAAGACTTTCCAGAATTACCTCATAAGATGTAATTACTGCCATTCTGTCTGTCCGAAAAGCTGTCTTTTATGTGACAGCGCAATATATTTTGTGTAACAGAACCTGAATGTGTCGCTGAAGAAATGGTTCCAATCCATTTAAGTCCAGGTTTCTCGATCATGACAATGGCATGTAATGGGTGCCATGTCAACAAATTTCCTTCTGTTCAGCGCTAGGAAATGGTCCAGGCAGAGACAAGGGTGTGCAGTGAAGGTGCCACCTGTGTTTGGATGGTGGACAACAAAACTTGTGCTTGTCCGTGGGTAAAATATTTATCTCTACTGGTCTGTCTGGGCCATCTGAAACCTTTTTGAGATAACCATTGCTCCCAACACCTCCTAACAGCAGAATGGCTTAGATGGAGGACAGTCCACGAAACATCCATCCTGCTTGTGATGCTCCCCCCTCAAAGTCTGTAAACTAGGCAAAATGTATTTTTGTGTGTCATAAAGGCATGTCTAGTAGTCAGGGATTTCTCATCAAGAGGTACGTAACCAATACATAGCCTCTGAGAGATTTTTAAGAGGGCAGTGTGGAAGGCATGTGTTACACCATCGTGCCTAATCAGACCACACCTGTAATGATTCAATTATCTGTCTGATGTCAATATCTAGTTACTTGTTAATCAAATATTCTTCAGTGCCTCTGTGTTTCTCGGTTTACTGTCTAAATGAAGGCATGTTTGCAGACCCATGCAGTGCATTTCTGTATTTCTCACCAGAGTTGGGCACAATGAAGTTATTGGTGTGTGTCGGACAGGCCCCGATGCTGAGGGTCTGGGCCGGGACCACTGGAATGAGATGCTGGCATACCCCCGCAAGCCCATCACCCACTGGCATGCTCTTTGTGAAGTAAGGAGTTCACTAGCTACAGTAATAAAAAAGCGTTTTTTTTTTTCATTTGAATGTAAGAATAACAATTAAATATAATTATTAACTATAATTAAATATAACTGCATGTTTGATGTATCACTATGTATAATTTAATTAGATTTTGAATTCTTAGTATGACCTGTTTTCCATGTGTTTTCACCATGTTACATAATCTGCTTATCTTTCACTGTGTATATCTAGGTATTAATTTATAGCTTTGTATATCTTTTTCGGGCTTAGATTGTCACATCTGCCTGTTGAAAAGAAATATAAATTCATACTGCTCCCAATGTTCTCTCCAACAGTCGCCTGGAAGGGGATCCAGTTTTGAAAGTCAGGGTTCCTGTCCTTCCCCCAAACCACCACAGACTCCATGACCACTGTGAGACCTTCGGTGACACATATCACATTCATTAGTGCACATGTGCTTGGTTTGTACAACTAGATATCAGATATTCACCTTGTCGTAGATTGTAACATTGAACAGTTTAGGACAACACAGTGCACATAACCCATATTACAGACATATCACAATATACGAGTTGGTTCAAAACTGAATGGGCTGCGAAAAGTAAAGGACAAGCAGCAGATTTATTTATGTAATAGACTACGGTTTGCCAGACCAATCAAATTATTTGCTAAATGATTTATAAATGCATTATTATATAAAACACAATGCTGTCTCAGCAGTATTTAATAAATGTTCTGATATTATTTAACATAAGGCTGATTATTGCGGTGTTCATATCTGAAATCGTGGTTTTTTTTTACAGCAGTGGGTGTGTTCCTTTTCTTTCACAGTGCCTCATTTATTTATTTCCCCTGATTTACGTCTTTTATTATTAGCTCTTTAATGAAGGCATAAATCAAGGATTAGAGACTCAAGGCTGAAAGTTATTGCCAAATAAGACATCCCTACATACTAAAATGCCAATAGGGATGTCATGTATTCATGAGGGATTACATAATGAATTAAAATCAATCAACATGTTTCCCAACTGAAATGTTTCCATTTTTGTTTATACAAGATATTACTATATCAGTAACTGGCTTCTAATGGCAGGATCTTTTAATTTGCTTTAATGCAAGCTTTTCGTTTCTATAAATAGGTCAATTAATAATTATTTTGTATTTCATGTTTTATTATAATGCTTTTTTTTAACTGTGTGTCCTTTGTGTGAGTACAGTGATACAGTATCTTACAAAAGTAAGTACACAACTCACATTTTTGTAACTATTTTATTATACCTTTTCAGATGAAACACAATGTAATGCAGTCAGTCTACATCTTGTATAACAGTGTAAGTTTGCTGTGTCCTCAAAATAACTCAACACACAGTCATTAATGTCTAAACCACTGGCAACAAAAGTGAGTACACACCTAAGCGAAAATGGACAAATTGTGCCCAATTAGCCATTTCACCTTCCTGGTATTATGTGATTTGTTAGTTACAAGGTTTACATAGATGTAGGGATGGGGGTCAGAATGTCAGTGCTCAGACCGTAAACAGCACACAGTATCAAATTGGTCTGCATGACTGTCGCCCAAGAAGTAAGCCTCAAGAACAGTGTGCTGAAGACAAGTAGACTAATGACATGTATTACTTATATTTATTAAACTTATTTGGTGCAGATGGTGTCAAGCGAGAAGTATAAAGACAAGTGTGTCTGGCCCACAGCCAAGCATGGGTGTCATGGTTTGGGGCTGCATGATTGCTGTCGGCTGTGGGGAGCTACAGTTCATTGAGGGAAACGTACCAACATGTACTGTAACATACTGAAGCGGAGCATGATCCCCTCCCTTCTGAAACTGGGCCGAAGGACAGTATGCCAGCATGATAACAACCAGAAACACACCTCCAAGACGCTTTGCTAATGAAACCAAGGGTAAAGGTCAAGCATGTCTACAGTCTTAAAACCCTATTGAGCATCTGTGGAGGAGCACAAGGTTACACGATTTTCTCATGAAAAGTGGAATAGGATTCCAGTGGCAACCTCTGAAGCTCTAGTGAACCAAACACCCAATAGAGTTAAGGCAGTGCTGGAAAATAATGGTGGCCATTATCATGTACTCACGTTTGTTGCCAGCGGTTTAGACATTAATGACTGTGTGTTTTACACTGTTATATAAGCTGTAGACTGACTACATTACATTGCATTAAAGTGTCATATCTTTGGTGTTGTACCATGAAAAGATATAATAAAATGTTTACAAGAACAGGTAGTGTACTCACTTTTGTGAGATACTGTATATTGGCTACTGTAGACTTATGTAACATGCTTGAACGAAAAAGACTTCTTTGGAACATGTGTAGATAAATAAATGCTTACTTTTTGATAATTAATGATTAGGTATGGATTACCTTTCTTTAGTTGTAGTCAGGGATCACATATTGATGGCTGAGTAGTCGCCCTTCATTACCTGATTCTGGAAAGTTAAGGAATCTGAGCATTACAGCTTGCTTTTTCAGGAGGGGTTGTGAGAATGATAACATTTAAATAACACTTAACATTTAATAACAAATAACATTTGCCATAATTGCAGTGCTTGTGTACTTTGCACAGTATTTATTACCTATTTATCATATTTTTCTTAATTAATATACATTACATGGTCAAAAACTAAATATTCATGTGATGTGTGGGTGTCCTCATGCACAGGCCAAGTAGTATAAATTGCAGTTTAGAGTAAAACTAAATATAGGATCCAAAAGTATTCATATCCTGATTTTAGGAAAGACCTCAGGCTTCCAATAAGCAATCCACTGTTAAAGTTATGTAAAAAGTGAATTAGTGGTGCTTTTGTTTATTTTTCATAACCCAAGGATATCAGTCAGTTTTTTCAGGAATAAGGGCAAGAAGCCATATCCCAAGAACAGAGATATGTTATAAAAGTTCAGTAAAGAAACATTACACACCTGAAGAACCTGGTTTTGAGGTTTTTTTGGAAGTATGGATTTCATTGTACCGTCATGAAAACGTAGCTTTTTTTTTTTTACACATTTTGTCACAGAAACTGGTTGTGAAAAAGGGAAAATTCACAGTAGCAAATATGTAGCATGAGCCTTTTTTATTCACAAACTACTGTTGTTAAATGAATATTGTCATAACAATGCCATAACAATACCACACATTAAATTTGTCATGATTATTCTTTCACTCCTTTATATAAAGCCTCCCACGATATTATAAAAATCCAGTGGAGAAAATATTTATATAAATGCATTTCTATCTACAGAGTTCAATGGTTTAATGTACTACTTGTAATGTGCGGCCACTTGTGTGTGTTGGAAAGTGGGTCTGGGTCTGTGATGAGCCCTGAGACTCAGGAGCCTCTGACTGCTGACAGCTTAGCAACATTTAAAAAAGAAACAATAATCAGATTGTCTGTGGCATTTAAACAATACCCAGTTGGCATTAAGATGCCCAGAGTGTTAGAATAAAATATCCCCCACACCATTACATCACCACCAGCAGCCTTATCTGTTGGTACAAGGCAGGATGGATTTTCATGCTGTTTACGCTGAATTCTGACTCCATCATCCGTATGGTGAAGCAGAAAATAGAACTCATCCAAACAGGCTATCAGTTGTCCAGTTTTATTGAGTCCATGTGAATTGTGACCTCAAAGAACTTTAGTAATTGGCAGGATTGGCATCCAGTTTGGTTGTCTGCTGGTGTAGCCCAGTTGCTTAAAGAGTAGAGTAGAGCAGGAGTTTCTGAAATATCCAAAACCAGCCTGGCTGGCAACAACAGCCATGTTATGTTTATGGTCACTTAAATCATCTTTCTTCCCCCATTATGATGCTCAGTTTGAACTTTCAAAGGTTTATTAGATTATGTCTGAAAGCTTAAATGCACCAAGTTGCAGCCTTGTGATTCGCTGATTAGATATGGGCACTAACAAGCAGTTGACCAAGTGTTGCATTTCAAACAATTCTAATATATTTTAGATTGAGAGGCACGTTGTCACAAGTGCTTCAAGCTGTCATCTGACCTGCCCAGTCTCTACCTTTGTGGATTTTACTTATTCTCCCAGTGTCCCTGTGAGTTTCCATTTGGTCTCTCCAGTCTGTCCAGTGTGTGTGTGTGTGTGTGTGCCCCTCAGATGGATTGGCCATGCAAAGGGTTGTATGTTATTGTATGTTGTTGTATGCCTCTTTTCTTAGGCGCACAAGGCATGTTACTTTTTCTTCTTACATTTTCTGTATTCATTTCTTTGAAGAAGGACATAAACAAGCTAGAAATAAAAGTACCATGTACTTATTTAAATACTATGTCCCATATGTTTTTATCTATTCATTTATTTGTTCTTTTTTATATATTTATGTGTTCATTTATCTATTTATTGATTTATTTGTCACGTTCCATCCTCTTCTTTATCCATAAAACATAGACTGTACTATACATTACTTTAACAAAATTACATACAGTTCTAAAAAAGTTCTAAAACAAAAGTGTTAAGCCATATCCATTATGCAAGTGGAGGCATCTGTCAGATAAATAAATAATAAGTAATATATAGGCTCGATTAAAGCATGAATAAAGTGATAATAAATAAATTAAAAAAAATAACTAATGCTATTCATTTTTGTCAATGTTTTAGAATTCATTAAAAAAATTATTAACTCAGAGAGTTCACATAAAACAAAGACATTTTCCCCTAGTGTTTTATTTAATAAAAGCACACAGCAGACATACTAGCAGTTTGCTGTTATGCAAATTATTTTTTAATGCATATGCAACATTGTTTGACCAAAGGTGTAAACCTAAATTTACGGTATGGTTTTCTTGTTGATTATTACTCGCTGTTATATTTACTGTTGATTTTTTTAAATTAATGAGATGTACATTAATCAATCAAACAGTGGTGTATGAAAACAAGTTTCACATTCCAGACCCCTTAAAGTGCTTGGTAATAATTTATACAATAACTGATTCAAGATAATGCAATGAATATGGCAATTGCATAAAGGCTGTGTACTGTTGACTTTATTTTGCACTCTTAGACTATGTTATTGCCGCAGTCATCTTTCTAGAGTAAGTAGAATAACAGTGTAATACGGTCTTCAATACAATTCATTCTTGTAGCATGCTTATAGAAGTCTCTGGATTTAATGATCATAATTTATAATCTAGAATCCACAAATCGGTCGAATTTGTCTTTGCACACATCCACTTTTCTAGTTCCAATGTGCATTAATACTTGAGCGTAAGTACTTGATTTTCTTGCGATTGTGTAAATGTATTTCTCTTAATTGTTTGGTGCGTGGTGATTTGTACTATAAACTTGTGATCTTGTATACCATTATATGCACTTTGGAAATATTGTGAAACGATAAACTGTAAACCTGTATGAATTTGCATTTAAAAGTCAGTATGACAGTGTTTATTCTCATACTTGTATCTGGCACAAAAAGTGGTCACTAAACGTGACATGTACAGTTTTGTGATAACTTTTGTAACTATTCAGTACTTGATGAATACTTCATTTTAATCTATGTTTCTATCAGAATAAATCCAACTTGTTAAAAAGCACATCCCGTTTTCTAATTGTTCCTTTTTGGAGGATGGGTCCCTTTTCTGAGTCTTGGTCCTCTCAAGGTTTCTTCCTCCTAAATAAGGGAGCCACTGTCGCCATAGGCTTGCTCAGACTGGGATTGGCCTTTTTTAGATAATATACTGTTGTAAAGCTACTTTGAGACAATGCTACATTGTAAAAAGCGCTGTATAAATAAAATTTGATTGATTGATTGATTGATTTTTTATTTTAAGCGTTAAATATTCCTTCACGAGAGGTGTCAATGAAATGCATTCGTATTTTTTTGTGGATGTGGTGTTTAAGCTCCAGTGCACAAACAAGTAACTATATAAAGCCATGTTGTAGTGAATTATTCTAGGGATGTTTTTGTAATTGCTACACACTGTCCATGATAAGTAGTTCATCCCCAGTGGACTGTAATTTCTCTGTCAGGACTTCCATCTGAATAGACAGCAAACCTAAATTCCTGAAAATGTCATAGGAAATCAATAAAGCAACAGTAGTACATTAATCCCACACAGATGGACTCATTAAAAATAATCTCCAAACAATAACACCGACCCTAACCTGAACAGGGCTCTGGGAGGTATCCCCAGATGACTCCACAGACACTTGCAAGGAGACTTACAACTGCCCCCTTCCTCAGACGAGGCAATCTGGCTTTCATGGAATGCCTGTCTCTGCCGGAAAAGAGGGCTGTGCTGGCAATACCATGGTAATGTGATGCCTAGCACACTGTTGATCTCCTTACTGTCACCAACACGAATATTAACTTAAATAATTATTTCTGTAAAATGCATAGCTCCAGTTCTAACACCTGATATAATGAGACACGTGAATTAACAATTGACACTGAAAGAAACAAAAACTCTGTACTTTTACCTGTTATTTTACACTGCGCCCTTATCAAAAAACAGACTACACTGACAGATGTATGGTTTATTTTAAGTGTTAGTTTAAATAAAATTATTTTAAGTTGCCGTTTATAAAAGCAATAAGAACGAGAGAGGTTTGTTCAAGGCTTGACACAACTTTTCAGCATTTGTCACTTAAGCTTCACAAGCAAGGCAATAGGGCAGTCCATCAAACAAATGGGGTATTTATTTTGTCTGCTTATTGTTCATTGTTTCTAGGTTAAAGAATAAATGGGACGGTTGCCAGAAAGCAAATGTATGTTTGTTTAAAAATATGCTGATATTCAGTACAGCTGACAGCACGGTGGCGCAGCATTTAACGCATTTTAATCACAGCATCACTGTGATTCCGACTGTGTGGGGTTTGCATGTCCTTCCATGTCCATGTGGATTTACTCCAGGTACTCTGGTTTCCATCCACAGTCCAAAGCCATGCATGTTAGGCTAATTGGTGTTTCTAAATGGCCCGTAGCATGTGCCATATGTGGATTGGCACCCTGTTCCACCGGCTAGGCACTGGCTTTCCCGTGATCTTGACCGGAGTTAAGCAGATAGGAAAATGAATGATTGTAGTCAGAGCAGCTGCCAACACTTAAGTGCTGCACAAAGTGAACAAGTTGGTTTGCCTGGTTAAGTTCAACATACCCACAACACAGCAACAAATATCTGACAAACCATGTGCCTTTTGCATTCTGTCCACTCAGGTCATTAGACTGTGTAGTGCTTCACATGAGAGACAATGAAAAAGAGAAACTTTCTTTATTCGATCTTAAAAGCATGGCTGAAAGAAAGAGAAAATCCCTGCAGCATTATTATATTGTTCTAGCTCAAATTTTCTGCTGCTCCATAATTTAGCCATTACAGCTTTATTAGCCCATGAAAGCACACCACGTGGTGGCAGCTAGCAGACTTTATTCAGCCAGACTGAAAGGCATTAATGTCCCTGTTAACAATGTCAATTTAAAACCGAGCTCTGGCTTGAGCAAACTATTGACTGTTCTTTTCCCAGCATCAAACCAGTAAAGGCTAAATAATTTTCAACAGGTGAATAAGTTGTGAGTGATAATACAGTGTAGCCAGGTTGTTAAAAGGCAGGTTGTTGATTGAAGCCTTAATTTACAAGAGGCATTACAGTGGTTTTATTTTCGTACACTGCATTGTAAGGCAGAATGTTTGCGTATAACATCATGGTGATGTACATCCTCTTGTGGTGCATTGCTTTTATAATATGGTGAAAAAAACTTTTAAATCAAAATTTGATCACATATATTAACTTGGGCAGCACGGTGGCTCGATGGGTAGCAATCCCAGGGTGGGGCGGCCTGTGTCCTCCCCTGTCTGCCTGGGTTTACTCCGGGTACTCTTGTTTCCTCCCACAGTCCAAAGACATGTGTGTTGGGTTAATTGGTGTCTCTAAAGTGGTCCTTAGTGTGTGTCTGCCCTAAGATGGATTGGCACCCCGTCTGGGGTTGTTCCTGACCTTGCATCCAAAGTTGCTGGGTGGGTCCTCGACCCCGTGTGGATTAAGCGTAAGATAATGAATGAAGGAATGAATGAATTGTTTTAATGGGACATAAAGTGTCTGTATTGGACATCCGTTTGCTTATATTGAATGCCTACCAACCCACAAACTGTGAATTCAGATATCCTAGTCATTTTCTGAGGGCTGCCTAGGTCCAGAAACATACATTTCAACAAGCTGCTGGGATTTGGATCAGTTCCATACATCACAAGTCTGATCATTAGACTGATACTGCCTTTAACTTCCCAAAGTATCCAAAATATCTGGTCCAAAATTACATTTTGAATGCATATTGCATTCTCCACGGCAATATGTTAAACTGCATTAGGCTCAGATTCCACCATAAAATTGGTTCAAGTCATTTTCCAACCTTGCATAGTAAGTTATAACAGCGAAGGAAAATCAAGCTGCAGGAACAAAACCTTATTAATGTCCATGAGATGGAACAAGATGTTCAAAACAGCACAAATGGATGTTGTGATGATCTGGCATCTGAATTCTTTTGGCCATGCAATATTCATTCTACATTTTACATTTAGTTCCCTGGAACTGGAATCATGTTAAATTGGGTTTAATGAAATGTGTTTGACAGCAACAGTGTCAACAAGTGTTACGGGTGAAGGTATGGAGTCATATGTAATCATTATGACAGCTGTAAGACAGTGTGAATGAAAGTGTTTAAGGTTAGAAAATGGACATGTCCAGTGTAATTTCTAAGCAATGCTTATTTATGAATCACTGTAGCTCAAAGCATCTTTGAACATGTCTTGTCAAAGGAAAAGATACCCTATGTCTTCCTATTAGAAGAGCTCTTTCAATGATGAAAGGTCACAGTGACTGTTTTCCAAGCATTCAACAGAGGTGCCGCTGGTAAGAACATATTGATATGAGCGACCAGAAATAGACATTTTGCCCCTTGGATCCAAGCACAGAAATCATCTTTCATTAGCACTCTCTTGGCTGATCTCCTTTGGCACACATTACCTCCCTTTCAGCTTCTCCTTTTCAAACACACACACACACACACACACACACACACACACACACACACACACAGTTATCTCATGAATACACAAGCTCTGTCACGCTTGGGATGAGGCAGGGAGACAGAGACTGAGGAACGATTGTGTGGGGTTTATTTACAAAAGAACTCACAAACAAAGAGACAAACAGACTGGATCACTAAACTAGCGATAAAACAGTCTAAGGTACTAAGCTAATACATAACAAAGTAGTGCCAAAAGAGAAAATATACTTCGAATAGCCAAAGAGCTAATACAGACACACATTGCTGATACAAACAGACAAATAGCTAATGCAAACAGACAGCGCTAAAGTGAACGAGGATATAAACAGAGGGCTAGTGGCTAATTCTATCACAAACAGACATTGGGTTAACAAATAATGTTCAAAACCAAACAGTGATTGCTAACAGAGAGATGAGATATTACAGATTCAGAATGTTCTAACATTAATATAGCATGTTTTAAATAAACAGGCAAATATTTCATGGACAACACTGTAATTCAAGCAGTCATGCTAATTGTTAGTGCTACTAACAAAACATGCAATAATACTTGCAACAGAGCTCTGGGCAACCTCACCAGACATGAAACAAGGAGCAGAAAGACAAGAAACAAGCCAGAAACAAGACAGTGAAAAAGGAAGGGCCTTGTTGGATGAAGTGGTTCTCCAGCACACATCATCATGACAATAAGATGTTAACTAAAGGCACAGCTCTATTCATTTTAAACAATGTTAAACAAAAATATTTAAACAAATATATTTATATTGTTAAAAATATAGTCAATGACAAAAAATAAGCCACTCAGATAGACACATTTCTGCCACATAGGGCATAAAAGTGATCTCCTGCATCTGTATAAAAATGCTCTCAGAGTCAGTTTTTGGCTAGCATAATTCTTGGTGAGTGATCGTGGACTGCTAGACATCCCTCCACAATGCACTTGAAGACATTTTGCCCAGTTAAAGAGGCATATCTTTCCATGACCTTTTCCATTCTGACCTAGCTGTTAGGAGGTTTTGGGAGCAGTGGTTCTGTGAGAGCAGGCACAAATGGCAAAAAGTCTACGAATGGCCCAGACAGGTCACCAGTAGAGAGTATTGTTTGATCCTCTGACAAACACAAGCAGCTCCTACAGTTTTGTTGTCCACCATCCAGATGCAGATGACACCTTCTCTATACACCCCTGTCTCTTCCTGGACCATATACAGGTGCTTAGCAGCCACTGTAGCCTTTGTTTGCAGTGGTGTCTTGAACAATTAATCTGGAATGCTATGAACTGGAACCCTATTCCCTTTAGGATCCAGGTTCTGTTTGAAATCAGATAATGGTTGGGTAATAGTACGAAGGCCTTGTGAGTGCATTCTTGTCTTTGTTGTGAAACGATTAACTACCACAACTGCTAGTGTAATGATCTGGGGAGCTATCACATACAGCCGGTCACCCCTAGTTGTGATATGAGGGATTTTATGTAAGATGTTTGTTTCTCATATATATATGCTATTTGGCAGATAAACTAGACAGTTTGGTGGAAATTATGGGATATGAAATATCAGCCTTTAAGTAAATGTTCCAAACATAACACAAAGGACAGTAGCACCATCAAGTTGGAAAAAGACATGGCCACGTAGTAAAATATTCTTGAGATGTACTTAACAAATGTATAATACAGCAGATTTTGTGGTAGTTTAAGAGAAGCCTGCTTTTAATTGCTGGCACAACTTAGGGAAACTGTATTCCAATGGTTACTACTGCATTTAACAAATTGCAATCTCTGATTTACTTAAATTGCATCCATGGTGCCAACATGGAGGTTGATTTTCCTTCAAAGGAAGATTTTCATATTTCTGACACATTTGTCTATCAAATCAGCATGGAATTAGCTCACATGAGTCATTAGTTTGGACTGCTTAATTAAGAAGTGTACTGATTATGTTCTTAGTGAAATGCAAAGGCAACAGTCAATATGCAAACTTATCTTCTCCAAAAAGCTTAGCTACTAAAAGCTGATTCTAAAAAGCTTAGAATCCGCTGCCAACGCTTAATTGAACTGAGACCTAAACACAGTTGTGATACACATACTGTGTATTTTAAGGTTTGCAACTAAAAACCTAAACCTGGGGTAAATCTTTCATTTGGAGATGGGATTAGTTAGTAGGTAGTTGAAAAATAGAAATCATAGAAAGTTAATTTAAAAAGTTTCTATAGTCTTATTAAGTAATGACCTGCTGTGTAAACTACGTGTCTGCTATATAAAGAAAATTAACAAGCATTTACTCATCTGAAAGCTTTCCATTCTTAACTTGGATGAGGCATCTTTTCTAATTTATTCAGTGATTCTTTACAAAGAACAGTATGTAGAAACGAGATCGTCCATCGAATTGATTCCTTGGCAAAAGCCCTGTCACAAATACACTTAGAATATCAGTTAATTGTCACATTTATTGATTCACTGCCTTTTTTGGACATGTGACCATTAAATTATTAGCTAAACACACTAGGCTAAAGTCACAGTTATTTTAAGAGAGGATTCCCAATTAAGTACAGCTAAGGACATTTTAGCTGTGAACAAATTATGTACAGATTTGGAAGGCATAAGACAAATCCTAGTACTTTTAGCCATTAACAGTCAGACCAGAAGAAGATAGCTAAGAAACTTTTTGTTTATACCATGATATGGATTCATTGGTACTCAGTAACCCAACTATCCCAAATAAATTTCGATTGTCAATTGTTAATTGCCACAGTTAATCATGAATTGCCTTTTTGTTGACTTTAAAAACAGCAACCACAAATAGTATAAGCTTAGCTATGTTAAGTATGCTAAAGCTAAAGAGTGATTTTTAGAGAGGGTTCACATTCACAAAGTAACATTATGTGCAGCTAAGGATATTTACAGCAGTGATCAGGACAAAGTATTGCCAATAATTTACATTTAACAAGTTTGGAAGGGGTAAGAACAATTACAAATTACAAACAGATTGAAAGAGTTTTTGAGCAAGACACACAATAATGCATACATTATAGTAATATTTTTGCAGTCTTGGAGAGGATTACTAAATAATACTTAATGCATATGTAGTGCATATACATATATATACATATACATACATAGTGCATATAAGTCATATACAAGTCCAACCTTTTTGTAATTCTTATGGTCTTAGAGAAAGTTTTATATATGTCCAGTTGGTGTAATAGACTTTGAAAGATATAACTGTCTGAGCAATTTCACCAGACAAAAGCCTGGCTGGTGCAAGTGGCCCCAGGTGCCTTGAGCTTCTGAAATGAGTTACTGTTCTATCATGAGATGTTCTGGTTCATAATCCCCAGTTAGCAATCTTGCTGTGAGAAGCTTGGCACGCATGACCCCCGGATTTAAAAACACCCAAACACATTATAATCAACACTTTAGTGAGATCTGCAAGCCATACTGCGTTGCTATATAATACCTTTTATAAAGACAATGATACACTCCTAAGTTAGACCTCTTTATACTGTCAATCAATTAAAGTGTCTTAAAGTGTTTCGCCTCCGCTTGAGAACAGCTGTATTTGTACAAGTGCAGCCCGTGGCTTTTTTGTAGTTGTTAGTGTAACATTAGTGGCTGACTGATTGCTATGAAATTAATAGAAAATAGTGATTTTATTCTGCTTCTCCAAGTCCTCATTCATCTAAAGCATTCTCATTTCCACTAAGTGAAGAACCACATACAATCATCACTATTCTATGTAGGAAGGCACAGTGGCTCGGTGGGTAGCACCGCTGCCTCACAGCAAGGTCCCAGGTTCAATTCCAGGGCAGAGCGGTCTGGGTCCTTTCTGTGTGGAGTCTGTATGTTCTCCCTGTGTTTGCGTGGGTTTACTCTGGGTACTCTTGTTTCCTCCCACAGTCCAAAGACATGCTAATTGTTGTCTCTAAATTGGCATTGAGGTGTGCGTATATGTTACTAGTCTTGAGATGAACTTGTGTATGGATATAAACTTGTGTGTGCTAAGATGACCACTGATGTTAAAGAAGCCAAATAAAACAACCAAACAAAGTATTCTATGTACTTAATAGTTGTGTACAAAGAATGTTCCATTATTAAAAAGACGTTTGTACTTACATGGATATTCGATTGTATTGCTGTTATAAACACGAAAATGGATATGAAAGAGGAGTCATGCATAATTAAGGCCAAACAGAAAATGCAGTTTTGCAGATGGATTTAATGCTTGGAGGTTTAAAGTAAAGGTTATGCCAGCTTTCAGCAAATATGGTCAAGCTGCATCACTCACTCTGACCATGAGCAATATATGCTTTACAGATTAGCTAATAAAAGAGGAAAAAAATGGGCACCTCCACGAGCCAGCCTTAACAAAAGCAGTACATACATTACAAATCCGGAGTTCAGATCAAGGCTGCCAGTCAGACATATTTTATATCAGTAGTCAGTGCTCAAAGACATAACTTCATGAACTAAACACTTTAAACAATGAACATTTCCTACATCTTCACACATTCATGTTAAGAAGCGACCAAGGAATGTCTCCAACCCACAGCTGTTAAATGTGGTAGGTGATCCAAAACTGCATGGGTAACCATCTTGAGAAAATGCACTGTTGCACAACAGATATACTAACATGTATTTACCTTAATGTTTAAAGTTTTAATTGAAATGCATTTGGTTGTAGTTTATAGTGGTTTACAAAGTCTTTTGCATGCATCTTCTAAAAGGATTGCGTAACACAGCGAGTATTTGCTAAATTTCGATTTAAATAATAATTAGCCATTCCATAAATAATCAATAACAACAAAATAACGCACCACATAGGATTGCTGCAAAACTCGACATGCAGTTATGTCTCAGGCAGTTAAGGTGGCCTAACAGGGTAATTACAGCCTCCTTTCAAGTGTACAGTTTTTCCCCCAAAATATCATTTCACTGTAATATTGTAATAATGTACATATGTTATCATTACATTCCTACATATAAAGTTTCATTCAATTCCAACAACTCCTTCTTGGTGAGTTTTGAGGAAGTTTCTGAGGAAGCTGTTTTTAAACCAAATGTTTAACCTAAAGTGTTATGAATTTTAACTTCAGTGTGTTGGAAAGACATATAAATTGTTGCAAAACAGAAAGTAATACATTTTTGCATTATAATACATTGTATGTTGTTTGAGCTAATTTACAAATTATCAATATAAAGAAAATCCTGCTTTAATTGTAACATGAGTTACATTTGAGCTCTATCATTCCTCTTCCTCCTTCTTCTGTGGTTTCTATGACTAATAATAATAATAATAATAATAATAATAATAATAATAATAATAATAATGTTAAAAGCTGGTCTCATAACACAATTTATTATGTGCACATGCTACATATTGACTTTATGACTTTAAAATAAAAGTATAACATACATGTTTGTGCATTTGCTGAAAAAAGTCCTTATCTTCTCATGAATCAAAATTCTAGTGGTTGAAAGTGGTATTTCTTTGAATGACCTGCTGAATGCCTGCACTCCATGTGCTCTGAGTCACTGCCTGAATACTGCCTGAATATGTGTCAGTGGGTGGATGCAGCCAGCAGCCAGCTATTACTGTTGTCTGTTACTGTATATAGCCTCAGTTCAATGTCAGGTTATTTCAGGAAGGGAAGCATACCATCCAAACATTTCAGAAATTCTTCTCATGACATTGGTATATAGATATAAAAATAAAAATAAAAATATCTACAGTATTTTTGCCGTTTTGCAATGTACAAAGATTTGTTGCTAGAGATAGATGCATATTATGGTCAAACTCAAAATTTGAGCATGATCGGGCTGGTATCTAGACTCATGCCCTATTGCTCAGGTTAAGTCATTTTATACTGCTGGTTTAATGCAGGTCCCTGTTCATTTTGGTAAGCAGTGGAATTAAGCCCAACAGCACAGAATCTAAAGCTAACCAATTTATCTTGGCCTGGAGGGTGTTAAATGTGTGAGGTTTTATATCATTTTGGAGGGCCAAATGTCTTTAAACTCTTTAAAGTCTTTTTTTCCAAAGCCAAGACAGCCAAATGTTAGATTACTGAGGTTATGGTTTAGTATAATAGTAGGTGTACAACAATGAGAGAAAGACAAACGTGTGTGTTTGTGTGTTTTAGTACATTATGTGATCCAGCGGTTTTATTTTACCTTGTTGGTCATATTGAGGCAACCTGCTGTATTACAGAAACTGCAACTTTCTTTTGAAAAACCGAGAGAGAGAGAGAGAAAGAGAGAAAGAGTGTGTGTGTGTGTGTGTGTGTGTGTGTGTGTGTGTGTGTGTGTGTGTGTGTGTGTGTACCTTTATGTTATTGAGGTTAAGGGTAGGGTTAGGTGTAGTGTTAATTATTATTTACAGTAATCATTATGCGTATGGAAATCCCCAATAGGACAGTGATATGGATGTGTGTGTGTGTGTGTGTGTGTGTGTGTGTGTGTGTGTGTGTGTGTGTGTGTCTTTATTATTGTGGGACTACATGTTCCCAGAAAACTAGAAAAATCTTGACATGTATACATTGTGATGACATTATGCTGAACTAAATCCACCCTTTCTTTCAAATTTAATTCCTTATGTTTATTCAATAACTCTAATAATAACAACACATGATTTCTCAGGTAGTTAGTGAAATCCTCTTGGAAAATAGATCAAATCAGCCATATTTAATCACTAATAGGACTACAGCACTTAAATATGTTATATGGATACATTTTCTAAAGTGTAAAATCCTTTTTACCATTGGTTACCACTACAGTGAAGTCAAAAGCTGTTTAAACTGTTTTGTTTTTTTAACACTGCTCAAAACTCAAAATTGTATTTAAACACAATTCCAATACAGATGCTTGCTATCGAAGATCATTGCATTCAAACAATGTTATTATGAGAATGAGCTAACTTAAGTAACCAGTATTACCTGAGCTAAATAATTAATAGCTAAATCTGAGCTAAATAATTGCTAAATAACAAATATTTGGTCTAATAATTTGGAGACAAATATTAGAAACTGGGAAAATTCACAAAGACAATAAAGATATACGTTTGAAATAAAAATGCAAACTATGACTGGGTAAGCTGGGTTTTTAGAATCTGTTAAAAAAAAAAAAACAAGATCTGTATAGTCCCCATAACGATAGAAAGAAAAATGCGTGTGTATGCTGATTCTCACACATAAGCAGGTATAAGCTGTTTCATTAGACGTGAGCTGTTAAAAAAGCCAAAATGAAAGTAAATCTAATTTAGATGGGCTTAACAGTACATGGTTTCTATTTCTCCTCTAGTCAGTTTAACCAAATTATTTACTATCAATTATGTTTCAGCACCTTATTCAGCTGTGCAGTAGTGGTGCAGGGTTTAGGGTACTGAACTGTGTACCCAAATGTCCAGTATAAAAATCCCAGCACGGCCAAGCTGCCACTTGTGTGCCTCATGTACTTGGATTAAACCTTGTACAATAAGCTATTATTAGCTGTAAGTCGCTCTGGGTAATAGCATCTGTCAATTGTTGTAAATGTAAATGCCATACACAAAAGCTGCCAGCACATGACACCCAACACAAACCTGCAGAAACAAGTGAACCAGCATCATATAAAACATGTCTCAAATGGCCAGTATGAGCCAATGATTTGGCTATGATATAGCTTGGTCATCCAATTATACATTTTTATTATTTTACATGTTCATTTACTGAATTCTCACCAGTCAGTTTTGCATAGCAGACTTGAAGTCTACAGCAAAATAAAGAGAGTTATGGGTCGCTTATGGTGGCCTTGGCCTCCTGCAGTCTCTATGGAAACCCCCATCAGCTTTAGCAGCAGTCTCTGTAAGAATGTAATAGGTGTGTGTCCATCACCACAGTGAGCAGACGGCAGAGAACACAAGCACCAGACACCACTGCAATTCCTTGATTTCAGAAATAAAATTATGCCATAGTTCATTATGAGGAGCACTGCAGATCATAGTCACTTTTAAATACACTCAAATCAAATAAGAAATCAAAATGAAATCTTCCCTAATTTTTGTAAGTGGTATATTTGATCTGGTACTATTGATGTATTTTGGACTCTGAGATGTGTTTGAAGTCAAATAAAAGAGAGAAATCAATGTTTTAAGTTTTACCCCTCCCTTCTTCTTCAGGGTTGTGAAGACTCCATCACCTATCCATGGAGAACGCAGGGCGCAGGCATGATGCAAGTCCATTAGAGAGTCAATGTTGAAGTGCTAGGGATGATCCCCCGCTAGCCTCCCTCTCTCACGGAGCCCTTGGTGAGTCAATCATGCAATGTTGACCAAACCAGAAGGGACTGCCAGCACACGCTGGTCTTGAGCAACAAAAACAGCAAGATCATACTGGGGAACCAGCTTTGCTAGCAATGTTATGCTGGTCATCCAGCAAAACCAGCACCACACCAGCTTAAATCAGTATAGATCTGATGCTGGTCAGTGCTTGTTTTTGTTCAGCCGGGAACGACCAGGTATAATTATTTCTTTATGCGTGTATAACGGTACACAGTATAAAAAAACTGCAAAAAATTAAAAGAAAGAGCTTCTCTAGGCTACAGTGGTAGGAATTTAAGGTGGCCTCCCCTTACACTTTGGCTTTATCGAGATTACAAGTTGGCCCTTTTACATTCAACAACTCAATCGGGAAAGTCTGTCGGTCAACAAACCACTTTTTAAGAAAAGGAACAGGATGAAAAGGCTAAAAAGGAGAAGTGCTAAAGAATGGAGTGATAAATCAAATCAAAGTTTACAGACCAATGCTTGACCCATGTGATATATATGGTCCTGAACTTAATGGTGGCCTAAGACTTATGCTCAGTACTGTATACGCACACAAACACGCATATATGAAAGGCAGTGTTGGGTACGACTTTGGGCTAAAGATCAAGCGACTGAGGGGTTCACCCAAACTTCACTTAAGGCCCTTAACTCTACCCCCTGTCCCTGTCTGCCTCTGCACTTTGGCTTCCTTTTATTTAACTGGGAAATGTGGAGCGAATATGTTTAATATCCATGCTTATAGATGATTATTAACAGTGGATGTAAACTGAGATGACAGTACAGTTCTGCATAAGAGAGCAGCCGTGTTTTGCTGCGATTGTGATGCATCAATCGTGTGATGTCACAGTGGCCCAGAGAACGGAACGGAGCGGCTCTACGTAAAGATTCCGAAAGTTTCACTCACATAGTCGCACACACACAACGCGTTCAGACCACGATTTGGCTGTGCACATTTACTGCGAAACCTTTTTACAAACGATAACTACTTAAAGAATTGACCTAACAGAGACTCTGGTGAGTGGCGGCACTTGAATTAGTCTTGAAATATTCTTTTTTTTTGTATTTCTGGGGGTTTTGGTGATACCTGCTTGAGTTTTTATATACGTTTGTGCATATATGCTGAGATTTAATGGCATATAAATCAATAATTGGTGTAAACCCTTGATTACGTTTAAGGTTTGAGAACCATGAGTCGTAAAGGTGAACGGCGTGGCCGGCTGGCCATGCTGATGTGTTTGCCTCTGAGAACTAATGAGGACGATTTGGTAAGTCACTAGATAGATACAGCCATTTTACTCTGCCTACTAATTTGGATGATTTATTTACACTATTAAAAGGCACAGGGGTGGTAAAATAACACTGATTCACTTACAAGAGCGTAAAATATGGACCTACAGTTACATAGGCTTACCAGCAGATGTCGCCTGCTTGGCTTAATTCAGTGTTACTGTGCTGAATTCACCTGTTTGTGGCAAATTTGTTCTATGCAGGCTCAAGAAAAAACAAAGAGCCGAAAGAAAATGTCCAAGAAAGCCCTCCTGAAGGAGCTGGATAGGCTCGAGGAGGAGTTAATGAGAGAGATCCAGAGCAGACAGAGTCTGCAGGAACAGAGGGAGAAGGAGAACAAGGACTGGATCCAGCAGAGAAACAGCTGGATCCAAGAGATCGAGAACATGGAGAAGCTCAAAACAGCCGAGACTCAGGCTTACCAGGTGTGCCTTCGCGAGCAACACGACAAACTGGAAAAAGACATGGAGGTCAAGAAAGTCCTGATCCGGCTGGAGATGGACGCAAAGATCCAGCAGCTAGAAACGGCTCTGAAGTTGGAGCGCGAGCGCTGGCAAGAGGACCACGAAAAGTTCAAGCTGCATATGGAGACGGAAAGAAAGCTGATTCAGGCAGAGTTTGACAAAAAGGTCCAGGAGATGGGACCAGCGATGGATCTGCAGCGTGAAAAGCTCGAGAAGTTGGTTCTGGACTTTGAGGAGGAGAGGAAGGTCTGGAGCGAGGTAACCAACCAGTGGGCGACAAGGCTGCTGGAAAAGGATAACGAGGTGGAAGAGCTCCAAGAGGAGAAAGCCAAAGCGGTGCTGGATTTTGAGAAGGAAAGAAAGCACCGCTGTGAAATTGAGGAAACCTGGCAGGAGTACACGGAGCAGTGGGGCAAAATGCTCCAAGAGAACGAGGCCGAGCTGAAAGCGGCCAACAGAGAGAAGGAGGAGATGGCCAGGGCATTGGAGGAGCTCTCCATGAAAGCAATAAAGCGTGCTCAAGGAGACTCGCTGATAGGAAACTTCTGGAAAAAATCAGAGAAGGTCAGTGACTCTGGCAAGGCGGAGCAAGCCACGGCTCAGATCGAGATCCAGCAGATGCAGAAGAGATGGAACAAGGAGAAGGAGCTCCTCGAGCTCAAAGTATTGGAGAGCCAAATCCGAGAGGCTCAGCAGAGAGAGGAAATGGAGAAGCTGCTGAAGAAAGTGAACAGCATGAAGAAGAGCCACTAGGCTCAGACAGAGGAAGAGGATGCTGAGAAAATAAGAACGTCTCCATCACACAATCATTCATTTAATAAATTAACAAATTAATCTTGTTCTGTTATGCTCTACCTCATTTCATTATACTTAGGAGATTTAACTGTATAAGCTTATAATGCAACATCAAAGGCAGTAAAAAGATAAGACAAGATAATCCTTTATTAGTCCCACAATGGGGAAATTTCAGTTGGAATATGGTAAACATCGAGAAAGATTGTAGATATAAAAAGCCCTGCCAGACAACAGTATTAAACTTCAGTCACTAAGAAAACAGGCTTTCAATTGAAAGCCCTGTGTCTGGACCCTATCCCAGTGTTCAGAGTGGAAAAGCATCCTGGATGGGGCACCATTTCAGTACAGAGCACCTCCGGGACTCGAATCTGAGTCAAGGGAAAACCAACTGCCGCTGCCCCACCTGAGAACCCAAGCAAAGCACCCCTCCCATTTCACTCCTGCTTATCCTGGAGCTCACAGGCCTCAGAGAGGGGTCAGCCTGGATGGGACACCATTGCAGGGGTCCTTCGAGCCGAGCCCAGAATTACATTTACATTTTACATTATTTAGCAGACGCCCTTATCCAGAACGACTTACAGTTGATACAATCTTCAGGGACCCATGTGTGACAGCTTGGCAGTAGTGGGATTTGAACCCTGGACCTTCTGGTCCATAGTCCAGTGTCTTACCCACTAGGCCACCACAGTCCCAGAAAGAATTAGAATTAGAAAGAACTGCAGGAGATGCTACAGTATCCTGGGCAGGGTCATGACTGGGTCTGGTGCTTAAACCAACCAACACAAGAGCACAGGCGTAAACGCGCCCCTGGCTGGGTCGCTGCTTGAGACACAGGGGCCCTCCCTCAGACACAGCCAGTCATTCCTGCATGTGCTGCCTTATTAGGTCTTATTTACATCTATAGGCTTAAAACCAATTGGGATACTTTCTGGTGTCACGTAACCAATAAATATGTTTTTAAACACCCGCAGTACGTTTAAGAAGTTTATAGAATACGCTTACACAGATTGCACATTGTTAAACAGGGCCATAGCAAACCCGCACTCTTTCTCTAACCGTCCTGCATTATTTATTCATTAATATGTATTATTATTAATTAATAATCTATTATTCTAAGCGTGAACAAATTAATGAGCTGAATTAGTTGTGCATGAGAATCTAATCATACACAGTGATGACGTGGCTGTGGAAAACTTTATGTGAAATAATACAGTTCCATCTAGTGGGAAAAATTGGTATTGCTTATGTAAGCAACTATTTAACTGGAAATGTGGAATCATCCTCTATCATGAATCAAATCAGGTGTGTTGAATCAATTAAATAGGACTGAAGCACTTAAACGTTAAACTTAAGTTTAACATCCTTTTAATATCGTCTTTCATTTCAGTCTGAAACTTCCAAAAAAAAATTTTTCAGCAACGTTTGTAAAAAATAAAAAACAATTATTTTCTGTTGTTTTTTAATAGGCCTTAATCTACATAACTACAATACACACGTTTGCAGTTGAAGATCATTTACAAAAAATGCTTTCAAAGGATGTGACTGTAAGAAAGTAACCAGCTAAGTAACCAGTTTTACCATCGCTTATTCTGGTTGTGGTTGGGTGTACACAGAGTCCAGATTTACAACACATAAAACACTATGAACATTTGTTTAAAGATATTACCATTGTGAGGAGCTACACTGATTTAGCATATTTGGGTTGAACGCAAGACAGAATTCAGTAACCACACGTTGCAGGCCCAGCCCGGGAGCCGAACTCAGGTCCAAGGAACTATTGTTTCCATTTCATTTGTAAATCACAACAAATCATTCCATGATACTCCTACCTGTTATCCTTGTCAAGATTTATAGCCTGGAATCACAACAACCAAATCCAGCAGCTGCCTCTTTTATTAAGTACATTTATTTTGTTAAATGTAATTCATTTTTCTCCTGTTAGTGTCAACTTAAGGTCTTCACCAAGGACACCAATAATCTGGACCTCTCTGGAAATCCACTGCAAGTTATTCTGGAATGACAGACAAACGTCAAATGGAAAATAAAACTAATTACCACAGGTTAATATTACTTACAACACTGGAAACAAGTGATGGAAACAAGAGGACACAAACCTACCTAAATTATACCTACATCATAAAAACATAGAAAAGCATCTCACAGAAGTGTGGACTCCCCTCACATTTGTTAGAACTTATTTTATTATATCTTTTCATGGGACAACGCTGAATATATGATACTTTGATACAAAGTAAAGTAGTCAATTTTACAGCTTGTATAACAGTGTAAATTTCATGGGCCCTCAAATTAACTCAACACAGCCTTTAATGTCTACAGCGTTAACAACATTGACATTTACAGTATTTAGCAGACACCTTTATCCAGAGCGGCTTACAAAAGTGTTTTAAGACAGTTCGGAAGTTTGGAAGCAAAATACATATGCACGTGTCGGAGTGGGAGTTCAAACATCAGGTGCCATGGTGAACTCCCAGTGACCAAGTATGAGAGAGTGTGAGAGCGATAACACTAAATGTAACACACCTGCTCTCCATTCACACCTGAGACTTTATAACAGTAACCAGTCACATGATACCATGGAGTGAAAATGACTAATTGGGAACAGCTTTTCAATTTAAAGTCAGGGGTGTACTCACTTTTGCTTATATATACATTTTTGTGTGTTGAGTTATTTTGAGGGAACAGTAAATGTACACTGTTATACAACCTGTAGACTGACTGCATTACATTGTATTAAAGTATCAGATCTTCAGCTCAGAAAGTGCTTTATCCTGATCATGTTCATTGTAAAAGAAGGACCACAGGGCACAAACTAGACAGGACTAGTTTATCACAGGGTAACACCTACACAGGCATTCACACTCATATCTGTGGACAATTAAGATGCCAAATGTATTTACTACTAATAATAGTAAAAATAATATCTTCTGTGTTAGGACAGGGGAGAATAAGTGCCACATGAGAGAAAGCAAACCAGCAGCCTGGTCAGCCTCCTTCAGCTCTCGTAAACCTGTTTGGGCTCATCATATAAACCTGGGTCATGAATCTGCACTCCTTAGTCCATGTTTGTGCATGACATTCCATAGCTTGTGCAAGTTTGACTGTGTGATCAGGTCATCAGGTCTGAGTTGCAGTGCATACAAATAGTTGGCTTCAGCCTCTTTAAGCTTCCCATTGAGGTGCAGGATGGCCCCAAGGTTCATCAGCGCAACGGCATGCTGGGAAAGAGACAAGTTAGGAGATATTTGAAATGAATTATATGTGCTTCTGGGTAAACAAAATGTACATTAACAATGTACTATTTTAACGCTGTTGAAAAAGGTCTTGGGAGTATTTACGTCAGGGATTAGGATTGCTGCCTTTCGGTAATATCTCTCAGCTGCTTCATTTAGACTGGCCTTTCTGCAAAAAGCACACAAGATAAACTGGTGTAAATGATTATCAAAAATCTAATAAAATATGTACGTATGCAAATCCATGTATTTATAAATGTGTTTTGTGTATAAACTAATGTTTGTTTTTTTATTTGGCTTCAACGTTGCTATCAGCATCAGTGGCCGTTTCAGAACTTATATCTATACAAAAGGTTATTTCAAGACTAGTCTCATATCCATCCATCCATCCATCCATCCATACATATATGGCAATTTAGCGTAATCCATTAACCTGCCACGCATGTCTTTGGACTGTGGAAGGAAACCAGAGTACCCAGAGTAAACCAATACACATATGGAGAGGACATGCAGACTCCACACAGAAATGACTATCCAAAAATGGCCACTCCACCCTGGGATTGAACCCAGGACTTTCTTGCTGTGAGGCAGAATTTCTACCCACTGAGCCATCCATGTATAAACAGAACTTTTTTTCTGTTGCACATTTACTACACTGATAATAGCAGGTAATGTGAAACAGTTGGCATGAAATAGTCACTAAAGTCTAAAGCTATCTCACATCTGAATAATGCCAGCTACCCTCTTGACCCTCTAACCACTAAATATTCAAACAACTAGTTGATCTATTATCTAATGATGTTTGGAACATTGTTACTCAGTCACTACAACACAGAATCTACCCCAAGAGTCTTGAAAAAACTGTTTTTAAAAAAACTCTTCTAAAGACCACCAGTCTTGATCCGTTTATTATTGGAAATTACAGTCCAGTTTCAAATATTTATTTTCTGGAAAAGATCATTGAAATGGTGCGGTCTATTCAGCTAGGTTACTTCTGGTTTTGGGGGACCGTAACTGAAAATACATAATGCATCTCACTTAATCTCACTTAATAACTCTCACATAATTCCATTATAAAGGTGATCTGTGTTGTAAAGTGCTATGTTTGGTATGAACTGAATTTTTAAAATAAATTCATTTTGGGTTTGGAAGCAAAAAATACATATGCGTGTGTCGGAGTGGGCAGCTAGCTAGAACTATCCTTATCCAAAAGAGGAGGTACTGCAGAAAAATTGGTCCATGACAGGAAGGTCCACCCCCCACCCCCAGATACAGTATATAAACAGCACTGATGCATTTGCTCAAGTTATGTTTTAGGTTCTTTCGGATATTTAGATTTTGTAGGTGTTAAACAGTACACAAAGTTTCAGTGGTTCAGCGGTGGAAAAGGCAGTTGCTAAAGACAAGGTTTCAAATCTCAGGTCAGGCTAGCAACATGTAGAATGGCAGAAACCAGTTATGGACTGGCACTGCAGTGTATATCTCTGTCTGTGCCCAAAGATGCCCCAGTAAACCTGGCAGTGATGAGCAGGAGGAAAACAGAGAATGCTTTTTTTTGTTTTTCTGTAAGCGGTTCAAACATCTAAGGGTGATAAATGTACCAGAGTATTTTTGGATGAGCAACTGCACTTTAAAGAGAAATACTTTCGTAATTCCGCCACCTCTAGACAGATGAAAAAGAGCCTAAAATAGGACATTTTGTATTCATTGTCAATTCCAAAGTTGCCATTACACCTCTAAGCCTCCAGTATCAAAAAGTTCATTCAAAATCGACTGTATAGACACACCTGAGAATATGAGCAGCACTGAAAACAATTTCGAACTCGGTGCTGCCCAGTGCAGCAGCTTTCTCAGCAATTCTAGCAGCGTCGGTCATACGAGACTGCTCCATCAAAAACTGACCTAAGTCAGAAACAGAAGCTGGAATTAAATATGATTTTATATCATTTTAAATGTACTGATGTGGTGATTCCTCTAGCTTACAAAACAATGAAGCTCATCAAATATCAAGCACTTGGCTGTCATACTTCACCTGTCACATTGTTGCATGATGATGCTCATCCATGCCTAACTAAACCTGTGTAATTAGGGTTTTTCAATCCCCATTCTCGATCCTCATTCTTTTGAAGTCAGAGCCATCTGTCTTGTTAATCCAATTTGCACCATTTTGGGCTCTGCATTCGATTCCTCTCTTAGGATTTATAATTATTCTTGTGTACCTGCCTTTTAAAATTCTAAATACATTATGGAATTGATACAACTGTTACAGACTATTAATTAAATATAATGGAAAAGCAGCAGAGTGTACTCTTTGCATATTCTTACCATAGTGTATATAGCCGTTTCCCTTATTTGGCTCCAGCTCTATAGCCTTTAGGAAATAATGTTCTGCCTCTGTTATCTGACCCTGAGGGACATATTACATATAAAATAACATTATAATTGCATGAAAAAGGTTTCAAATAACCAATATCTTTGCTTGAATTACCCATGAAATGATTGATCTTCAAGCCATAATAACGATGTTCTATAAATTATTTTCACATTGGAGGTGTGGTTTCATAGGCATTAAATGGAACAAAGTGAGAGTCTGCTAAGTTCAAGTTAACATCTGTTCAACAAACATTTCGCCTACTATGCTATTCAGAATGTGGTAGTTTTCAAATAACTAAATAGTCCAGAAATAAAAAGCATTAAAAAGGACATTGCAGGATAAAAAGTTGGCTTACCGTGATGGACAGTAACTTGCCATATGTAAGATGGGCAGGGACGTGGTCTGGTTTGGCCTTAAGTGACTCTCTGTACCAATGGCCTGCCTCTTGAAACTTGTTTAGCTTCATATAAGCCTCACCTGAGATAATCATATCAACAATTAGAATTTGCATAGTAATGAATCATATGAACTAAATGCTGCCAATAATATTACAATGTGAAATAATTTTTTTTAAAGTGTAGGAGTGGCCAGCACAGTGGCTTGGTGGGTAGCAATGGTGGGTTCAATCGCAGGGTAGAGATATGGGTGTTAGATTAATTGGTTTCTCTAAGGGTGGCCCTAATTCTCTCAATTACTGGATAAAGCATAGCATTAGGTAAAAAAAAAACTATTTAACCTTACAACACAATATTCACAATGTCACTCATGATCATGACACAATTAATAATGAAAGTAGATAAAATAGATATTGTTTTCTATATTCGTTTGCTTTTATGTGTTTACTTCTGATTAAGTTTTGAAGAAGGGAAACAGAATCGTCAACAATTTTCTTGCAAAAGATGCATTGCCTGAGTTTGACTAAAACTATAATATAATAATAATGAATAATAATTTAAGGCTATATATAATTTTATGTTATAGTTATGATAAAATATTATGATAAATATGATAAAATATACAATTTATTGATAATTATAGTATATAATGTATAATGAATGTAAGATAAAAAAAGGAAAAAAGTTTAATTAGTTTGTAGTTTACTTTATTGTGTAATTTTTTTTTAATCACAGGGCTGAGAACATTATGATATGGTCTGAGTTGTCAAGGTGCCTTCATGCTTTGTCAGGTATAACATACAGGAATGAATGTCTGTGGCTAACGTAAGGGAAGTTGACCAGGGGATCCTCCTAAAATATGTTTCTGAAATGGCGCAATACTTTCTGCTTACCAATCATGTTGTAAAGACTCTGAGGGGCAAACTGGGGAGGCATCATCTTCACAGCCTCTTTATAACTGGACAGGGCTTCCTGTGGATCAACAAAGTAAACAGCATTTCTGGAATTGAACACAATAATTAAGTTGCTACTGTTAACTGGGAAGCTTGAGAGCAAACTGACTGAATGTGCTTTTAAAAACAGCAACATGACTGATTATCTTTCTCAGTTTCTTAAAATAAAACAGTTAAACCTGTTAAATCTCTTTAACATGTAAAGGTAAAATAAGGGTGTTTAGAGTTTGTAGATTATTTGATTGACTGGTAGTACTTTAATATATGGAAAGACAAGAGTTGGGAACAAGGGAGAGCAAGAATTCATCTTTCTTTAATATACAAAATCATAGAAAATTCATCCACTAAATATCAGACAACTTTACAGAAGAAGCTCTGAGCGCTGAAAAGCTTATTAAATATGCCAGTGCAACCTAAGCCAGTATTACAACCCCTGGATTGGGAAAAAATATGGAAGCACCATTCTTGGAGGAAGACCTCCTAATTGTGTAATTTTGTAAAAAAAAAAAAAAAAAAAAAAAAAAATCATACAGACATGCCACTATATTTTTTTTCTCCAAATCTCAACCTTTTGGTGTCAAGAAAACAATTTAAAAATATATAACTGTTGTAGTCAGTCACAACTGTGACTGAAAGAGTAAAAAAATAAAAAATAAAAAAAATAAATAAATTAAAAAAAAAAAGCTCTCATCTTGGAGAGCTGATGCACAAAGTGGATTGATATGAAGCATGACACCAATGCGTGAGATTAAAACTTAAACTTTTTCAAGAAGGTAAATAATCACAGAATGTTGCAAAAGATGTTGGCTGTTCCTAGTCTTCCATGTCCGTAGGTAGACCAAGAAAAACATTAAGGTGACAAAACAAAGCAATACGTGTTGAAAATGCACAACAAAAATAAGAAATAAGTGGGTGAAAATGGGAGTCTGTGATTGACCTATAAGAAATCACCTAAAAGAAATGGGATTTACATACAGAAAAGCCAAACGAAAGCCATCATTAACACAAAAACAAAAAAGAACAAGGTTACAGTGGGCTAAAGTAAAGCAATCATGGACTATTGATGACTGGATGAAAGTAATCTCCAGTGATGAATCACAAATCTGCATTGGGCAAGGTGATGATGCAGAAACGTTTGTTTGGTGCCGGTCCAGTTAAATTTATAAAGATGTCTGCCTGAAGAACATGCAAATTTCAACAGTCATATGGGGCTGCAGGTCAAGTAAAGGCACAGGGAGAGATGACAGTCATTACATCTTCAACAAATGCCTACATTGAAATTTTGGACTCTTTTCTTAGGTCGTGGAACAAAGTACTAATGGTGCAGTGTTTTAGTCATGATTCTATAAGAAATAAACCTTATTTTCCCCTGTACTTGATCTAAAAACACAATTGTGCCTGATTACAACTTTTTTAAAAATTTTCTTTTGATTATTGTTTTCTTGATGTCAGATGGTTGGAATTTAGAAAGTTTGGAGTTTTGCGGCATGCCTCTGAGAACTTTTTTTCTACAAAATTAGACATTTGAAAGATCTTCCTCCAAAAGTGGCAAATCCATAACATTTTCCAGAGGTTATATATTGCAATTACCTCTTGCTGGCCCTGGTCGTGCAACAGTTTGCCCAGATTAAACAGACAGCTAGTGACTGATAATTTGTGAGCATGGGGGTCCTTCAGATTGTCATCTGGGATATCTGCGCACATCTGAAATACGCGCTTGGCCTCCTCCACATTTCCTTCAGACATCAGTAAAATACCAGTGTTCAAATATGCAGCTGTTAAGAAGAGAGAACACACCAACACACAATTTGTAAACACAACACAGTGGCACAAATTTAGAAATGATGTAAGCTAAACAGAGTTTTTCCTAAATATGTTGCCATGTTGTCAATATGTCTGAAGGTGACTGCAACTGTGCTAGTGGCGAGATACACTTAAAAAAGCCATTAAAAAAGCTAAATCTTTATGAAAACATTTGTTTAATGCACTATTCCGTCCTTCTAATGTCAGTGTAGACATGGAGTATGCTAGATACATTTCCTGAATGAATATTTAAACCTTTTTTGGACCCCACCTAGTGTAGAAATTAGTGTTAATACTGGGTGGTGCTATAGACCACAATTAGGATAAATGAAATTGTTTGTAACAGGACTGAGAAGAACTCCTGTGGCTATGGGCAGATGTAGGAAACAGCAGTTCTTGAAGATGACTCTTTTCCTAATGTAATGTCACATGGTTCAGTTACAGAACTATTATCCTTGTGCATATCTGCCTGTGTCCAGTGAATTCTGGAATAAGCTCCAGCATGTTGTGACTAATGGAGTCTATCTGCGAATTCACTGGGTGGAGACAGAAACTTCCCTGGATGGTCAGCCCATTGCAGCATCAGGAACACCATTCTAGCATATCAGGTCAGACATCCAATCCAGTAAAATGATTCATGCATTTTATTACAAAATTTATAAATGTATCTTGGGTGGTCTAATGTTCTAATACGCTAGGCCACCAAGTGGTGACACTGCCTTCCAGTGTCACACATCTAAATACCATTGGCTGTATGTAACGAAGGGGAACACTCCACAGCTCGAGATCACTGGCCACTACCCAGCTCTGCAATAGAATGGTGTCTGGTCCATACTCTCGGGACCCTGCATAGCCCCTGTGACAGTAAAAAGGAAAACTCACAGGCCAGAGTTGGCCTGCTTCTGATGGCCAGGGTATAATGATGCAGAGCCTCAGACAAACGCTGACTCTCTTGCAGCAGCAGTCCCCTGAGTGAGAAGAAAAGATGCATGACAAAGGGGAAACTAATCAGTTAAACACCAGGTAAACACAAGGCTTCCTTTTGACAAACATCCCATTGTCTTTGAAACTGTTGCCTCTCCAAATATCTCTACAATGCTTATGATTATATACGCCTCATTTAATTTGTGTATTCTCTAATATTTCCCATTGGAAATGAATGTCAGATTTTTTTCTTCAAGTCTATACGCCAGTGTAAATGGAAGTCAAGAAAACGGCTAAAAAGAAAACAAAAACAAAAAAAGGAAATTGAAACAAGAAACGTGCTGCTGTTACATTTGTTTAGTGTAATTTATATTAGGCTGAGAAATTATTTATGGTGTTTTAAAATTGGGGGAGGGCTTTAAAAGTTGGGTCAAAATGAATAAGTAAGAAAAATGTAATATTATTACAAATAGCACTTTCTCATGTCAACAGCTCACATTGTAAATACAACAGGAAATACATTGCACTATCACATAAAAAGTGTTAAAAGCTTAACGTGTGTTTGTGTGTGTGTGAGTGAGAGAGAGAGAGAAAGAGAGAGAGAGAGAGAGAGAAGAGAGAGAGAGAGAGACCAAGCTTGGTAAGGACGGGATGAGCAAGTCAGCCTTAGAGTAAGATAATATTTTTCACCATCTTAAATATTAAATAATGTTGAAAATCAATATGTTGCAGTCAGTATTAATTTTAAGTCAATAAATATAAAGCACACAGTATCTTGGCTATTTAATCAATACCCAGTACACACTCTCCCTATCACTAGATAAGATGGTGTCCAGATTTCATAGAATGCATCGTGTATCTAAACTTTAGATTATAGATTATAGATAACTATTAATTTTTGTTCCTTTCAAATATTATTTCAGGCTAAAATTAAATTTAAGCTCATCACAGTACCAGTACGACTAGAGGTCGTTGCAAATGTGCTGGTGGCACAGTAATACATTAGTTTTAATTAAAAAAAATAAAACAAGTTGAGTCGGTATTGAAACTTGGTTAATGTACTTATCCATTCATTCCTTTATTTCTGCATCCAAAGTATGGGAGAGGTAACTTCTAAACTGAACTATCCCTAGTGATTTAGGAGAAAGATAGTGTGTTCATTT
Source organism: Parotocinclus haroldoi (assembly GCA_034779995.1). Classification (NCBI taxonomy): domain Eukaryota; kingdom Metazoa; phylum Chordata; class Actinopteri; order Siluriformes; family Loricariidae; genus Parotocinclus; species Parotocinclus haroldoi. The sequence continues at coordinate 11,089 of JAUZST010002632.1, read as the reverse complement.
TTCTAGCCTTGGAACTGGAGTCAAAATACAGCATTAAGTGTGATTATGACAGGACTTACAAATTATAAAGCATGTCTGCCATGTTGCCACGGTAGTACAGCGCATTTCTGTAAGCTTCCTCTGCCTCAGACACTTTAGCTTGATTCTTCAAGACATTGCCAAGGTTGCCCCAAGCTAAGAGACAGAATGCTGTTCATTCGTTGTTGGAACATGCCTCTTTTTAGGGCACGTTTAAATAATATTCCTAATACCGGTATTCCCTAGATACTTATAAAATAATCAATAACTTCAGGTTTGTATTACCTTAAACATACAAAAAGTGATTCTTCTTCACAGTCCTACCTTTAGCAGGGTTGATACTGATGCCAGACTTGAACAGTTTCTCCTCATTTTGCCAGTCCTGGTTTCTGTGCATTGTCCGAAGGCTGTAAAGCAGAAGGAGGCTCACAACACAGCAAAGAACAAGGGCCCTTGAGCTCTTCTGCTTCATGCACAAAAACAGGGACCTTATCCCAAGGGTGACCAGCAGACAGAAGCCCATGCTTGGGATATATAGCACCCTCTCAGCCACCACAAAGCCCACATAGAAGAACAAATTGGTGGCAGGAAGGAAAGGCAAAGACACCAGACCAAGGGAGAAGATCAGTAGGTTCTCTGTAGATGGCAGGGATGTGTGTATTTTGGGTTGAAGGGGATTGACACACCCATTCTGAATGGTTTTAGGACCCCCCGATGAAGTGGCACCATTCAAGTGGTGACTGGTGCCATTTTTATTATTGTTGTTATGGCAAGGGAGGACCTGCCCATTTGTCATTCCATTTGTGATGCAAGATTTTCCAGTGATATTTTGGAAAGTACTGGAATTATCGCTTCTCAAACCAAACCAGACAAGCAATAAAAATACTAAATACATCACACATGAACAGAGGTTCCTCAGCTCAAAAATGGATGCGACAAGGGGTATGGCATCCATAGACCAATCAAAGCTGAGGGTGTGGGGACAGATAAGGAGCCAGGCATTGACCACTGGCAGATAGAGGAAGGTGAGTGTCCTGGTGAGAAGATGAGGTGAATTGGCTGCCGGGTTGTCAGAGCTAGAGAAGTTTGGCGTCTTGTTACCCATCCAGTACAGCCGAGCTCCCAGCAGAGCCATTCCAAAACCAGCCAGCCAAGCCAGGCTTACCAGCAAGCTCACACTCCTTCTCTAGAAAATATTGTAATGGAAACAAATCAGATGCATCTCTTTATTTTGCGCTCAGAATAAGGCTAGTCACATACATAAGGACATGACTCTTCTTGTAGCACAAACAACGAGCTCAAAGTAAACATAGAAACTAAATGATTAGTCTAATAAGTGCATATTTAGGTGATATAATCCAATAGTAATTTTTTTTAAAGATGTGGAAAATATAATATTACTTTTTACCTAAACGCCTTTTATGGACGACATGCATGGAAATTTAAGTAAAATAATACAAAAGCTTTGATATAATACAAAACGCAAATTCAAATGCATGCATTTTAAAACAGATTGTACAATAATTACCTAACATGCAAATGCAAACACTAATGATATATTGGTATTTTTGTAGATTGTTATAGTATGTAATCAAATTATATATATTTTTTTTAACATTACACTCCATTTATTCATTTTCTATACCCTCAAGTTCATAGGGAGATGACCTACCTGGCAGCATGTGGTGCAAGGTAAGAATCAACTGGGACACTTTAGGAAACTATATTAACACATGAAAACCCACATAAAGGATAAACAAACAAAATTCTACACAGGCAGCAGCTAGGCCGGGAATTGAGCATGCCTTTGTCAAGAGCCACCTTGCCATCAATAACAGTTCATATTTACGAAATATTACACACTACAGTATAGCGCTATTAATCATTTCTAGTTGTTTTTAGTTATATTTAATTTATTTGTAGTCTTAATTTCTAACACTTTATCACACCTTCTTATTGCAATACTATGGGGAGCACTGCTGCCTCACAGCAAGAAGGTCCTGGGTTCAAGCCCAGGGTCTGTATGGGTTTCCTCCCACAGTCCAAAGACTTAGAGAAGGTTTAATAACTACTCTAAATTGGCATTGACTTGCGTGCGTGCGTGCGTGCGTGCGTGTGTGTATATATATATATATATATATATATATTATATATATATATGACTAGTCTTGAGTTGAACTTATGTATAGATATTAGCTTGTGTGTGTTGCTAAGTTGGCCACTAATGCCAATAGTGACATTAAAAAGACAAATAAACAAACAAACATTACGATACTAAACAGACAAAGCACGCTCTCTATTTGTGCCATGTTAACACATCCAGACTAAATGATTTGTGCAATTCGGATTGCAGTCTCAAAAGCAATAGTAAGTCCGAAAAAGTTGCCGTACATCAATTGAGGGCACCAGAATTCTCTTTTTGTTTCTGCAAATGTGAAAGACTAATGGCATGTGCTATGCAAGCATGGCAACAGCATTTTGGATAATAATTATACGGAAATTCACAGTGCTGGTGTTTATCCTCTAATTTCAAGAGGTAACCTAATGGTGAATAAAGCAAGCTAGCCAGAAGAGAGATAAAATGGGAAAGAGAGGAAGTAAGGAAAGGCTTTCCTTCCCCACTTATTTCCATTCTCTCTCCCTGTGTTTATGTTCCCATACTCTCTCTGCTATAATCTCACGATAGCCTGCACCTTTAGCCACAATGTGGACCTCAAGTTTACATGTGATCAGATAGACAGTAACAGCAGGCATGATACAAAGGCCAGATGTAGTGGCACCAACTGAAAAACTGGCACGTTCTCACAGAGGTTGGTCCAGTCAGAATGCTTCTGACCCATTGTGTGAAAAGGGTGGGAGCCAATCCAAACATGCTACATTTGAATTTTATTGATAAATCCAATGGGAACATGCACAACTGGTGACAGTAGCATAAGCAGGCCTGGAGACATAATACAGTTATCCGGTTAGACGATTTAGCCATGTTACAGCCGTGTGTAAATATACACAATCAGATCAGAGTCAGATTTGGGCAGTTATCAGATTATTTAATTGGACATGTATACAGCATACTCCGATCTACAAATCAAATAAGAGAGCAGGACTTTTTTCTTAGTAATAAAGATATCTCAGAGCGTATATATTGCCTTCCTCAGTCTCCAAATGCGTACAAATTATCGCAAACACGAAAGCATAAACATGGTTTATTTATATGTTCAGCTACCTTTGGCATAATTTTTTTACTAGAAGCATCCGGCAACCCTAGAATTAACTACAACACCTGCTAAATGGCTATTGAACACTTTCAACAGCAGTTTAAGCTAAAGCAAAAAATTAGACTATCTAATGTAAAAGTCTAGTCTTTTGCGCTCAAGTGCACGAAAACTCATTGATCGTATTACTGACAAAATCTGATTTTCTTCAGTTACTGGATTATTATGTGCATGTAAACGCACCTACTAAAACTGCACTGTTAATAACAGTTAGCATGTTGGTTAGCATGACCTTATATAGTCATTAATGCTTCCTTCACATATTTTAATAAAAAACTATCACTGAACCCCAAACATGAAGGATAGAAAAGTAATATAGCATTGTTACTGCAGAAAGCAATGCAGAAATGCTGGCCAAGCTAAATCAAAGGAGGGGAAGAGGAAAACAGATAAACAAATATAAAAGGAAAAAACACCGATTATGCTGTTTTGATCCCTGAGAGAAATACAAATTTGAACCATGAAGAGTGAACATGGTGACGCCGATTACCAGGACACACCTGTTGCAGTGTGTGTGTGTGTGTGGCATTAATTAACCATTAATTTATCACTAGGTGTCTCAATGGAGCAAGAGGTCAGGGCTGTTTAAATAAAAAAATGTAAAAAGAAATTATAATGGTGTGTTATCTCAAAGCAGCTTTACACTATTATATTATCTTATAAACCTACGGCGGCAGTGGATAGGAAAAACTCCCTGAATGTAGAAGGAAGAAACCCTAGGAGGACCAAGATTCCAAAAGTAACCATCCTCCTTGGGTGGCCTAGGTGTTAATTTTAATAGTTAATTTGTAATAGTTAAGTTTGTATTAATAGTAAAATGAAGTAAGTAAGTAAGAACAATTAACTTAAATCATGTAAAAGATTTGAGATATTGAGTCAGGACAGCAGGAAGTCCTTAGAGGCCATCATCTCCTGATAACTGAATAACGTAGGAAGTTACTGCAGTCACGTGCTCTGGCATGATGGGACTGGTCAGATTTATGATGGTCAGATTTATAAATACATCTTTATGAAGGGAATCTGATAAAAGACATAAATACACATTCAGCAGAATCCATGTTGTGAATTTGAAGGATTTCGGCAGTGTCAAATGGCAGGGCTCATCAGTGCTGGAAAACGTAGTGAGGTAAATTTTTCGCCATGACAATATTCATTTAAATTACATTATATATTCAATGGAAAATGAGCTTCATGTTAATGATCTCACATAAGCTACCTGTAGTTTAATGTAAGTGTTTAAGTATGTTTAAGTTGTGCTACACTATGATATGAACAATATATATATTAAACTCCTCAATTTACAATGAAATTAACCTTATGACAAACTTGTCAGAACCTGTCATCATTGTAAATGGGGGACTACCTGTAATCCACTGGTCACACTCACCTTAAAGAATAGTGCTACCACCTGGTGCAGGTGCATGCGGTGAACAACAAAGATGTCGTAAACTGCTGACACAGCCAGCACAGTAACTCCCTGCTCTTTCCACAGCATGGCTGCTGCTGCACTCAACAGGCTCCCGGCCAGCCATGTCCACATTCTCCACCTCACATACCGAGAATGGTCAGGGCAGGGCCGAAGCTCACAATGGCAGCTATAGCAGAACAGAGAGAGTAAGAAGCAAAAGGCAGCACCCATGTCTGCACGGCCCACCAGTCCTGCCACAGCCTCTGTGTGGATGGGATGAGAGGCAAAGAGAAGTCCAGCCAGCAGACTCCAGGGGCCTCTGGTCATCAAGAATCCACAAAGTCGTGCAAACATGGCTGTGACACAGCAGTGTAATCCCACGTTGACCAAGTGATAACCTCGTGGCTCCAAGCCACCCAGGGCATAGTTGAGGCGGAAGGAGAGGGTACAGAGCGGCCGGAAAGATTTATGGCTGCCACTATGAGTGAGAGGAGTGCCCCAAAAGTCATCATACAGAATGTTGGTCCATGGTGTCTCAGGCAGGAGGTTCTGGTTGGTTTTGATAGCACGGCTATAGAAGAACATGTACAAGGTGAAAGTTCAATTTATGTTCTATATATGGTTAAAAAAGAAAACCAAGAAAAATCCCAGATACAATTGGACAGATGTTTCTTTGCACCAGCATAAACTCTTTATAGCCATATTCACACCGGTTGCACTAGTTTTTAACTTTTTACAAGTCGATTAGTCATGTTATCCATAGCTTAGCAAAAATAACAAAACATCATAAAGTCCTTTTTTTAAAATTGGATTTCCATCGGTATGCGTAGTGAATGGAGCACATCTCTCTAAATCCATCTCCTTTATGCTTTTATATTAAAAATAAAATAAAATGTGTACCCTGCTTTCCAATGGCTAATCTTCTTTGACACTGACTGTCTTTAAGCTAATAATTAGCCTAGATCAAGCGTCAGGTCTGAAGCTCTCCTGATCTAGGCAAATGGGTAAGAATTTAAGAATTCTTCATTAATACAGATAAATCTACTGTATTACGTGTTGCACTCTGACCACTGACGTGTTTATACGTTCCTTAAGTTTTTTAATGCCCACTTGCCGGACAGCTCTGTGTTCCCTTACCTGATGTTTTATAAATTAAGCACTGCAGAGCAGATTACTATAGAATTGGACTCATCCTTTTTGAAGTATTTCCAGACTACCAAAGTTTGATTGGCACTGTGTTTTTTGAAGTGCTGCTTTCTTTACTATCTTTATAAATCCTTGGTAGCCTACTGTTTTATCCTCCCTCCCAAATAACCCAAATCCAATATACAGAGGATTTCGTTTGGGCAGTGTAAACAGCACCCAAGTGCATTAAATCTAATATACTTAATTTCTAACGAAGCCACTTTCATATATGATATTTTATGCAATACATATCTGATATGATGCAATGCAGCTCTGTCTGGCCAGATCGAAATAGTAAACAGAAATGTGAATAGAATAGTACTGAACAGAGTAGTACACATTTAAATAGTACTGTGAACAGCCTAAAAAAATCTGATTTGGGACACTCTTTCCTGCTGTGTGAACGTAGCCTATTATTCATATCACACATTTTAACATGGCTCATAAGAGTATATAGCCGAAAAAATATGGAACAGGTAATACACACAGATAAATAAATATCTAGACATGCTTGGGATTAGGAGGCCAATTTTTATAAATTGAGGATTTTGGGATCATGTGATAAAATAGTCCTGGACATGCTGTTACTGAAAGATAATCATCACTCACATCACACCACCCTATCATTATTTTTCTTCTTGTGAATTCGAAAAGTAACAAAAATACAGCTTGCTTTGTTCACAGCAATTGCTTTGATATGTCACCATTACCCAGTGATAATTCATCACAATAGCCCAAGGGAAGTAAGTTAAGAGAGAGAAAAAATAAATAAATAAATAAAAAAACAGCACAGCACGGCAGACAAATCTTTTTAAAAAATGCAAATATTGTGCAGATTATGAGATGCTACATGACTAGATCTTTCTTAGGGCAGTGTACATATTTTACTATGTGATTTGCTCCAACGTGATTGGTGTGGGATAGAAGTCACGTCATACAGTCAAATATCTCAAGAGAGTAGACTCACAGGCTGAGAATGCCATGGTTTGTTTTTGTCAGGCTTGAAACACAATGCTGGGAAAGCTGGTGGCCCGTGTCTGCCCTTACACTATAATCTCATACAGGAGGATGCTGGCCAAAGCACCACTACACACGCCATATATCACTTATGCACAGGTAAATTCAAAAAGTTTAGCATTTACTGCTCTGGTGATGTGATACATTGATGGGCTGTCCAGGGTGGGTTCCAGCCTTGTGTCCTTCACATCAGGTCAATTATGCCAGTATAAAAAATTGTAGACTTCAGACAGACAAAAATCTGTCAGATTATACAAATGCAACTAGGTTACTAGGAGATGTTGTTGATAGCAATGTTTTTTTCTGTTCTGCTTGGCCTTTAGCTTAACGATCATGTTTGTTAATTTATTTGGCTTCTTTAATGTCGCTTTCGGCGACAGGATTTTAAAGACATCTACACACTCAAGCCGATGACAATTTATAATAATCAATTAACCTAACAGTTTTTGGACTGTGGGAGTACCCTGAGTAAAGCCACACAGACAAAGGCAGGACATGCAGACTCCATACAGAATTGACTGAGACCGCTCCATCCTGAGATTAAACCCAGGACCTGCTCGCTGTGAGGCAGCGGTGCTACCCACTGAGCCACCGTGCTGCCCTTTAAAGGTCATGTGAGTGATTTAATAAGGCAAAATATCAAACAGTTCAGCTTAAACTGTGTGTTTGTTTATTAGACAGACCTGTGCTGACACAAGCTATGCTGTGTTAGATTTCATTTTTACTGTACAGTGCAATCTCTGAGTCTCTTCGGATAAAGTGCAGTACTGGTGAGGGAGCAGTGTTATTTGAGTTACAGTCATGTCTTCAGTGTTCTAGTTCCTCGCAGTAAGTGAATACTATTAGCAGTAAGCAGTGGAGTAAGAACTCAGAACAATTATAACTCATTTAAAACGGCATCATCTCACTAAATATGCAGAATTTGACAAAGCTAAAGCTAATTTTATTGAGATTCAAGAGCCAGATAAACATCTGCTTCCGTGTTTATTTTGAATGGTAGAAGTTTCCATAAGAAAATAAGTTACAACATTTCTGTAATTGGTGATGAGCAGAACTTGTCCTGTTAAACCGCTGTATGGTCTTGGTCACTTGGTCACAGCTCACTTTCAGGGTGCTGGCAAACTTCTCATTTGGATTTTTTTTACTATTTTGTAAGGGGAACTTTTGAATCGCTAAGAATCGGAATCAATAAGCAAAATCAGAATTAAACTGCTACGATGCAAAATGCAAACAATACCCCACACTACTAGCCATTTGAAGTAAATAGGACTCATGGTGCCAAGTAAACTTCTTTTATTGTTCAAATTCCAACACTCGTGCCCATTGCAGATGTGTATGGCAGTGAAAGGGGTTGGCATTTATAGCACTATGGCATGTCTGCAGCTATGCAGAGCCATGCTCACCAGGTATGATGCACTGTGTGTTGTCTCGCATTCCTTCTGTAACCAACAGGAACTATTTGCACAGCCAGAGGCCCTTCTATTGTCTTGGGCCTGATGGCACAGCTTTCGTTGTGCATCGATGAGTCCATTGATCGTTTGTCGTTTGACCCTTCTCTGTCCATTGTCAGTAAATACACGCTACTTCTGATCTGGGGCACCCTAGTAGCCTTGCCATTTCAGAGATGTTCTGACCCAGTGATCTGCCCATTATGATGTAGCTTTTTCAAAGCCGCTCAGGATTTGTGCCTAAGATAATTGACTGTTCACTTACCTACTATATCCTAAGTTAACATGCACAAGTCCAACTAGATCAATAAATCAATGTTATTTGCTATTCATTATCTGAATGGACACAATGTTTTGACTCATATGTGCATAATATGTATTCAAGCATTTCCTAAGCTAGATATCTCATATTTTTTTATTTAAAATGATACAATTAAAAAAGTAAAGACATGAAAAATTAAGCACATATACAAACATTATACTAACTCTACTTGTTCACTAAACCTGAAAAAATGGCATATATAAGGAGTTTCTTTTAAACATTTAGAGATCCTGGCTTAGTAACACACTGAACATGTTGCCATACTGAGTTCTGGTTCAGTGAATGGACAGAAGCTTTATGAATCTCTACTGGAATCATAAAACAGCTGCTGGCTTTTAAACTCTTATAAAAACTATACCATAGAGGCACAATTGTATTATGCTGTGACCCTTTCCAAAATCCAGTGCAGTGTACCAAATAACATTAAAAAAAGAGTACATAAGCAAACTGTAATACTAAACAGTGCCACTCTGTTATACTGATCTGATCGTTAAAGTTGTATTAATGATACTGATGTCAGAGTAAACACTTTTTATCCATTTTGACATTAGTGTAGGACACATCTGCTACAGATTTGTCAATCGCGCATCCATGAAGCAAATCTACTGTGATACCACGTCCCAAAAATGCTCCATGGGATTGGGATCTGGTTACTACAGAACTCATTTAAGTACAGTGAAATCATTGCTATGTTCATAAAAACAGTTTGAGCTTCATGACAAGGCATGTTATCCTTATAAAAGTACACTGTGGTCATTAAAATATGATCAGGAATAATATTTAGTTAATATTTGGTTAAGTCCTATTAAAAGGTGCAAAGTGTCCCAAGAAAATATTCCCCACACAATTACACCATAATCACCAGTCTGAACTGTTGAAAAAAGCCAGAATGGATCCATGCTTTCATTTTGTTTCTGCCAGATTTAGAATTTTGATATTGTATTGTCAGTTGCACCTAGTGTGGCCTTCTGCTGGTGTAGCCCATCTGACTAAATGTTCAAATTGTTGTGCATTCACATATGCTCCTCTACATTCCTTAGTTGTATCTTGTAGTTATTTGTGTCACTGTTCCTGTTCTATTAGTTATTAGTCTAGAGAACTGCATCAAACCAGTCTCTGTAAACCCTAGAGATGGCCTAGTAGACCAGCAGTTTCTGAAATCCTCAGACCAGCCCAAATAGCACCATCAAACATGTCACTTCCAAAGTCACTTAAATCCCATTTCTTCCCTGTTCTGATGCTCAGTTTGAACTTTTGCAGGTTATCTTCACCATGTTCTTGTGCATGAATGACAGTTGCTGCCATGTGATTACTGGTTAGATATTTGGGTTAACAAGTTGAACAGATGTCTCTAACAAGTGGTCGATTTATGGATTTACATACACACTGTCCATTCAATTCATTATGACCATCTTCCTGTCCATTTCATCAGTTCCACATATCATATAGGGATAGCATACTTTGTTTATCCTCTTTACTCTGTTCTATAATGACCAGGTCCCCCACAGGACTGCCACTGATAAGGTACTATTTAGTTGGTGGCTCATTCTCAGCACTGCAGTGACACTGGTGTGATGGTGGTATGCTGGACTGGTATGGACAGTCAATAATGGTGTCTGCTAAATGCTGTTAATGTAAACGTAAAACAGTAGGTCCGTTGTTGCACAGTTTGTGTTATTCATCCTCTTATCCTTCATCAGTGCTCACGGGACGCTGCCCAGAGGATGCTAGTGGTAGGACGAATGTGTGTGTGTACATTATTTTTAAATGTTTGTTCGTAAGCTATGTTAATGAAAAGTGCGAGCCATAATGAAAATACCCAGGAAAGCAAACTGTCATAGTAAAACTGTAATTTGCTTGAGAGTTTTCGTGTGAACTTTCACAGTTAAAGTCCACATTTGTACTATGAATTTTTGAACCACAGACCGCAAAACCAACTAAAGCAATACTGGATCCTAGTAAACAAACTAACAGATACCTAAAGCAGTTTAACTCAACGCCTTCCTCTGTTTCTTACTATATATTCTTACTATATTAACGAGTAATAAAATCGCATCTATAAGAGATGTGGAGGAAACTCACCTGTCATCGTAACAGAAATCAGCGTCTAAGGTGTTTACATAGAGGAGCAGCGCTACAGCACCAGACACCAACTCCGGTATCATTTCTCATTTAAATAAGAAGTAGTGTGCGGGGAATTAACTCCTGTCTCGGCTAGCTGTCCTGATTTCATTTCCCCTCATCTCATCCCTTCTAATGAACAAACACATTCATGCAGTCTCCCCTTTTCTCCGAACTTCAAGTAAGCAAAATCCTGCTCCTCGCTGTTCTTTTATACTAGATGAAAATAGCGCATGCGCACTTAGTTTTCGCGATAATACTGTAGTTACATCAAACTGTACCTTTCAGTAACTTTCAT
>JAUZST010002631.1:0-17862 GCA_034779995.1 Parotocinclus haroldoi | reverse complement strand
CAACTGTGGGTTAAGGGTCTTGCTCAGGGACCCAACTGTGGCAGAGGTGGGATTTGAACCCTGGACCTTCTGGTCCATATTCCATTTATCACAGGTGGATCCCGATCAATGTGTCGAAACATCTCAAAGATGATCAAGAAAAAATTCAATAGTAAAAGGGTCTGACAATTTTAGTTTTCATTTAATACATTTGCAAAAAAAAAAAAAAAAAAAAAATCTGTTTTCACTTCCTCATTATGGCATTTTGAATGCAGGTTCATTTTTATTGTATCTCAAGACTTCAACACAACAAAATGTGAAAAAGTGAAAGACAGAATGCTTTGTATGCTTTTAATATATCATATTTAAGTAGTGCACTTGCGTGTGCGTGTGCGTGCACGCGTATTTTTGTACATTTGTACCTTTTTCAGATGTTTTTTACGGAGTTCCTTTAGTTCTTTACACTGTTTCTTCAACAGCTTCACATATGACTTGTGCTGCCTGAGCTCGTCTATGGACTGAGGCTCTATTACTGCAACACACAAACAAAGAGACAGAAATTGGTTCTGTGTTATGAGTTTGACTAAGCTGTGAGGGTTGATGATGATGAAAATGACGATGGGTAACGTCCTACCTGTTAATATACTGAGAACCGGGTCTTCTTTCGGGGCTAAAATGTTACATACAATGGATGGAGAACATGAGCACACGTATAGACTGCACTTTTGTATTGTTCATCCAGAAAGTTTTTGCGGTACAGTTAGTGTTGTGCGATTCGTTAAATAAATGCCTCAGCATCATTCAGCCCTAAATTCTCACCGACGGATCGGAGTTTGGACCCGTAAGACAGACAGAAAGTGGAAACAGTCTAAATGTGTAGAGAATGAGCGAGAGCAGCAGGTTCAGTTATTGTTTACCTGGAGGAGGCAGGGCCTCAGGCATCACTTGAGGAAGGGCAGAAGAGGGTAGAATGGACGGGTCTTCAAAGCTTACAGTACAGTGTTTAAATTCTGTTTTCTGTACTTCATCCTGCCTTACCTGGACACGCCACACACAATCACAAGACAGATACGTGGAAATGGATAGGCAGCTGGTTAGAAACAATTAATCGTGTTAGTCATTCGAATGTTATAGTGGTAAGCATGATTAATGGGATTTCTCTCACTCTCACAGGGAGGACAAGCAGACAGAACATGAAATATTGCCAAATTCTTTGAATACACACTCACGCACACAATATATACAAGTACACACACAAAACACACACATATGTACATTATCTGCATTCATCACTAACCAAGGACAAAAATTTGTTCTACATCGTTAATCATGTGTCGCCCCACACACCTTGGCCTCGTTAGGGTCCTCCAAAAAGACGGCCAGCTGTCTCTCTCTTTGGTCCATTACATGCTTGATTGGATTAGTCAGAGCCTCAGCATACTCTAAGCAACACACATTAATATGAAGGGAATGAGGTGGAGATTTAGAATCCCGCATAACGGACCCTGTCCAATCAATTCCCTTTCTCTACAAAAACAACTTACTGCACATAATGCGCATGTTCTCATTAATAAGCTTCATACGTGTGTAACTTATTGGGATAAATATTTAACCAGAGAGCCTTCTCACCTTGATGTTCATTAGGGATGTAGTCCTGAACCTCAGTGTACACTAGCAGAGAGGCTAGCAACAGCGGCTGATTGAGCTCATTCTTCAGATTAATATAATGGTACCCTGAAACGCACACGCACACACGCACACATGCACACTCTAAGCGAAGTTCGCAGGCACACAGATAACCTGATAAATCAGAGAAGTGTCTGTTCTAACCTGGACGCAACGCCAACACTGGTAAGATCCGATGCCCAATGAACTTGCCGTTCTCCTCAAACACAGCTACCCTTAGCGATGCTAACGTGGGCAACACCACCTACAGCGTGTAAGACAGCAGAAGAGAGAGAGAGGAAGATGTATGTATGCCAATCTTCTACAGTTATGAATCGTACATAAGACATACATTGTTGGGCTACACATTGAAGTTAAAATTTTTATATTCTCCAAGTTATGTATTAAGCTTTAAAAGTACTCCAGGTAAAACTTTCACATTTCATATTAATAAAATTTCAGAACATTTACAAATGATATGCAGTCCTGGCTCGGACATTTCAGGGAATAGGGTCTCTAGGAAAATGGGGACCCTCCATCCAACAACTGTTACACTGACATTCATAATGACGGCCACCTTTTCTGTTTGGTCCAGTCCAGATGCCTTACACGAGTCATTGCTTTAGGATGGAAAAGTTTCTTTGAAATGAAATACAGCCATTTCTTTAAAACATATCAGCAGGCCTGTGAACCTGAATCTTGTGAGATCCTGTGGAACGGAACTGGTTGAAATACAGGCCGATATTTAAGTTTACTTATATACACCGCAAATGATAATGACCCTAAAGGAGCCCACCAGCTCTCTCCCCATGATTCCGTCTCAAAACATGACTCCACCACCTCCTTGTTGACGTCATAGCCTTGTTGGGACATGGTGGCCATCCACCAACCATCCACTACTCCATCCATCTGGACCATCACTAAACAAGACTGTATGGAAATGAGTCTTCATGTATGTCTGGGCCCACTGCAACCGTTTCTGCTTGTGAGCATTGGTTAGGGGTGGCCTAATAGTACGTTTATGCACCACAGCAAGCCTTTGAAGGATCCTACACCTTGAGCTTCGCCACAGATCTCTTCACAGTACGATGATCACGCTTAAGTTTTCGTGAAATATCTAATGTTTTCATACCTTGTCCAAGGCATTTCACTATTTGACACTTTGCGACAGCAGAGAGATCCTTTTTCTTTCCCATGTTGCTTGAAACCTGTGGCCTGCTTAATAATGTGGATCTCACCTTGGGCTCACCTGGCAAACTAATTATCACGTTTCTGAGATTGATTTCAGTGATCCAAAGAGCCATGAGACACAATAATAATCCATGAGTTTAACTGAGAAACAAAAAAATGTATCTTTATGACACATAAATCCAATTTTCATAATCAGTTGGAACATGGTGTTTCTTCTATTCTACTGTTAAGCAAACCAAGTAGCCAATACACATGCACTTGAAGGCCGATGACAAGTACAAGTTCCCCAACTTTAGCTGATCAGTTTAAAGATATGACATATGATATTGAGGTGAAATCAATACTAGTCCAAGACTGATGAAACATTTGGATTCCCAGCCAACCGAATCCACTATAATTGCTGAGTCAAGGCTTTTAAAAAGCAACTGTAGATGTGACTCTGCATTCCAGACATGCATCTTTCCCACTGCAAGCCTCCTGAAGGTCATATAATAAAGCAATACTACGAGAGGTCATGTGTTACAGTGATTTTAACAAAGCACGGGGTGTCACTATGTACCCCTAATGTTCTCTCTGCTATTCAGGATTCACTTTTCCGTTCTTTAGTATGCAGCCTACAATTTGGAGAGGAGGACAGATGTTTTTTATTTTCATAGCACATCTTTGAAAACACTAAACTGCCAACTTTTCTTACTCTCTCCCCATTTCTATTCTTTTGTTTTCATTTTATTTGTTTAAACTATTTGTAAAATCTATTTATATAGTTCTGTTTCCAATAGAGCACGGTCTCTAAGCAGGTTTACAAGCATCTAAGCTCCCACAAGGTATTTGAAATGTAACACTTTGACTTTTTAGGTTCTACCCGGAGAGAACAACAAGACCAATTCCACGATAACAAAATGGTAACGTCTACAGACTTCACTGTAAGCACGTGAATAGTGTCTGATGAACCAATATTGCACAGGGTTCAAAACATGGGATTTCCTTGTACCGGATTTAACCACAGCGCAATACTGGGGATCCTAAGCAGCATTCAGAAAATAAGTACTTCCCCTTGACTACAGTACCATCTCTGCTGACAAAAAAACAAGTCATGGAATGTACATGCAATGTACTGTAACTGTACCACCCCCCCCCCCAAAAAAAAGAAAAAATATTTTGCATACAAACTCATGAAAGTGCTAAATGCAATGATAAAAATTAACCCAAAACTGGTTGTGCTGTCTGTGGGATTTTTAAGAACTTGCGACAATGGATTTCAGACATTATATTTGATGCCACAATTTGGAGCCGCTGAAAAGGATTTTTTTTAAAGGATCAATGGACACCGTGCTTACAGACTCAAATTAGGATGCACAGGGTGACAGTGGCCAAAAATACCCTCCCTAAATGAAACCTTGGGAGACTCAAAAAGGGATCTAACCTCCATAGCCAGCCTAGATGTTGCCTTTATTCATGTTCATCCTCTTAATCCGGGTCAGGGTTGTGGGAAAGCTTGCGCCTAGCAGAAACTACCTTAGACAGGGTGTCAGTTCATCATAGGGCACATACTTTAACACATATTATAAACATCAGTTACCCTAACATGCCATCTTTGGAATATGGGACATGGCATGGCAAACACGGAGTAAACCCGTTCGGACTTGGGGAGGACATGTAAACTCTACCGAGGTGGATTCCAGGGGTCGGGATCAGGATCAGGAACTAGCCACTGCACCACTGCGCCACCCGTAGACGTTAAATATAAGACTTAAATTACATGACATACATAGACTACATACACAAAAAATTTGATGAATAAATCGGTTAAATAAACACAAAACTAAATGGAACACAAGAAGAATCTAAAAACGGGCAATATAATAAACAACACCGATAACACAATAACACAGAATGAAAATAGAAAACTTAAAGAGAATTGTATCGACTCTTAATCCACTAAACCACGACTAAATCCAAACTATTCTCAGAAGTGAACTTTGTAACGGCGTGTGAACGAAATGCCAAGTGTAATAGTTTCATTTGTTTAAAAACCTGGCATGTTGATACAGAATTCAGTTGTTGCATGGGGCAGGAATAACTACTAGGGCAGTGTATATAGACTGTCATGATGGCTTTAAACTGGGCTCAGCCAATCAGATTTTAGAACTGGAACTACCCGTTGTATAAAATAAAATTAATATACAATCCAGGTAAAGAAGTGCAAGTGCGTCTCATATTCGCCCCCCCCCAAATCTGTGCACATGTAAGCTGTACCTGTGCAAGCGCCTCGATCTTGTCAATATCATAAGTGTAGGTTACACTTAATCTTTAATCTAATACCAGACTTATTCACAAGTATATGTAACTCTGTTACCTTAATAAAGATGAAAGTCTCATCATCCCAGACTGGGTCCATTGAATTGTTATTGGACGTCCTGGTGCGGTATTTTCTCTTGGTGTCTGCGGGCAGGCCAAACATGTCCACCTCCACATACACGCCTACCTTCTTATCAGTCAGAAACTGACCTGACACTATCTGCATGGCACAAAGAGAACGCAGCATCATATATAATGGTGTATGTATATATATGTATTAGACTAGAGGGTCTGAATAAACTGAATAAACACAATACCTTGATCTTGACTGTATTAGCCACAATGCCGTCCACTATGTTTTCGGTAAAGGGGTCGAAGTGTTTATCTGTACGTCTCATGAACTCAGGCTTGAGGAGGTAGCCGCTACGTCCATTGTACTCGAACACACCCATGTTCAACTGCATGGGCAAATCTAACAGAACAGTGTATAATTCCAGATTAAGTATTACATATGCAGATTTAGGAATTATTATAAGAGGCAACACAAAGTATTAAAAGCTTTAGATGCGTTTCTTGAATTAAAGAAATGCAGATACACCATGTAGCCAAAAGTTTGTGGACACCCATATTCACATCACAAATTGTGTCTGAGAGCAGCAGTGATGATGCTTGTTAAGAACTTGGTGGAAAAGGCGTATCTGTAGAAGGTTACGCAAACTGTGGCAGAGGCCAAACCGAAATGAACGAATGGTTCACCGATTTCCGGTTCGCGGCACGATGGGATGAACCTTGGAATTTGCTGGCAGACAAAGTAACCCGGTGGATAATATGTTGCCATGGAAAAAAATGGGACAGCTCAGCTGCACCGCTTGGATGCGACCACTCTTTAAATGCGCTTTGTGTTTTGGTACGCAGCCACGGAGACTATTGTCAACATCCGTTTTGGTCAACAACCTGTTTGACAGAATGTAACGCGGTCATTACGTGGCACATATCCCTACTTGAAGACCAACAATAACGAAAGAGGAATGAATGTCATGGGTTTTCCTCCAAAGTCATAGAACCAATCTTTATCGAGTATTTATGAGGGCACTTGAAAATGAAAGCCAAGCATTAAGTTTAATTGTCTTAGATTTAGAATGAAAACAATGCCACTGACTGCGTTTACGTGCATTTAATAATCCGATAAATGCAGAAAATCTGATTGCGTCAGTTAACCGATCAACGAGTTTACATGCACTTAAGTGATAGCAGATAATAGGAAACCTCTGCGCTATGTGACTCAGCAATCAGATTTCCACTTTTGAGCCAGCCAATAATCTCACGGTAGGATTTGCTGTAAACATCAAACTACAGTAACTAAAATAATAAAACTAAAATCCTTTAGCATCTCGAGCATAAACTGCTAAACAGTATAGTACACTCTGGTGACCAGAGCATTTAATGGCCGTTTTGGAGGGATGCTGCATTTATTTCCAGGGTTGCCAGATACCAGCTCTATGGAAAAAGCCCAAAAGAAGCAAGAATATGTGAACCTGGGAACTGCGTTTAATCCGTGACAACCCAGGGATCATCATTAGCCAACATGAGCATGTGAGTAAGTTACAAGGCCGACTCCCGGACATGCACTCTATCCCAAAATGAAGCAGTGTTGGAGGACAGTTTGAAGCAAGACTCACCAAGCGTCTGGAAGTTCAAAGCCACCATCTGGCATCCAACGTTCCAGAACAGCTGAGGCATGTAGTTACTGGAGTCCACACGTGTGCCTTTGGGATAGATCCGACTCAGCTGCTTCTTATTGTATCTGAACAAGCACCCAGTTCAGGAACACAATGCACACACATCCGGATTCACGCGGAGACAGACACGGTGATACCCCAGTTCCTTAATTCGCTCCAAAAAAGTACATTTCCCCCTAACTAACAGATTCATTCTATTTAGGTTATTAAAGACCTCCAGAAAGTCCAGACTGTATAAAGAATGACACGCACGACTGGAGTTGTATTGTACAGGTGCTCCCTTATTTACAAAAGGAATACAATGCATCATGATCCGACGAGTCTATACTGTATCATAGCAGAGCCTATTATAGATCATTAACCACAGCTGGCCGAAATCATTACCACAAAGCTTATTTTATAATCAAGTGTTGAAAATGTCACGTCATTTAGTGAGTAACGGATTAAAAGCGAAAAGCAAAAGCAAGACACTTGCTCTCTCAGGGAACTTGGGGCACAAACGTAGGAGCTAATTCAGTTCCCGTTTTCCTTTCAGTCAGCTGGCTAGCAGTACTAACCATTTTAGAACCCATGAGGATTTATTTGCACTACGAATACGGTACAGTAGATGTAAAAAATAAAGAAAAACACAATGAAAATAGCAGAGATCTACACTGAACGGGAGCTATTGTGAATGTGAACCGTGAGCCATGGCTAATTTTTTCTAGTCAAATTTTCTTCCAGAACCGAATTTCGATCAGTCGCGAACCGAGGTAGCACTAATACTTTGTTACAACGCGTGCAAAGACCTCACACATCTGCACTTGTGTAAAAGGCTACTCCACAAATTCAATGGGGGAATTCTTCAGTGCGTCCATGCCTTTGGTCTCCACAAATGATGACATTTCATAAAACTTGTTCCTCTCTGTGAATAAAAAACGATTAAATAGGATTAAAATACACTTTTTCACCTGTTCACAGAGCGCACACCAACACATAGTATACATAGTGTTTTTTAAACACTTTTTTTTTAAGTTCCCTTTTTTAAATAGGATCAAATTCTTTTAAAGCGCTTTTGAAAATGTTCCTAGTTTTTAGGACTTTCTCGCTTGTAGTTCTTAGAACACTGTGAATAGGCACTTTTTTAGCTCTGACATCACAGGAGGGCATGTGTTGCAGGAAGCAAACTTTAAATCACTCTACAGACCGTGTACAAGTTGCACATGGCAGACGTGTTCGTTTATGATTTGCCGCCGCACACCTGCGCAGTGTAAAGGACAGGGGGCGGGGACACCACTGCACACAGGGCCTCTGCGGGCTGCAAAGTACAGGTGATCGGTTTTTTTTTTGGGATAGGTCCGAACGCGTGCTTTGTCACGGAAAACGGCCGATAATGGTCGGTGGCCGATCGAACGGAACGCCACTAATTAATACATTTCAATTTAAGAAGATATTGCTATTACTACTTTACATTTCTTTGCATATTTCAAAATGAAATGTCCCCTAATTTTGAGCACTGAGCAATGTATTATTTCTTTAAAACGACCATATTTACATTCAGTGCATTTAAACTATTATTATAAACTGCCCAGGCAGGAAGGGTCTTTTTTTCGAGTTTTGGTTTCTCCCAAGGCTTCTTCCCTATAAGATTTAAGCAGCGTTTCCTTTCCACTGTTCCCTCAGTCTTGCTCACTCGGGGATTTAACCTTACGTATTTGTAAAGCTGCCTTGAGACACTGCTGCACTGTAAAAAGCACTATATAAACACATTTGATTTGACTGGACAGTAGCTACTTTTGTCAGCGTATATGTCCCCGGAGTGACGGAACTTTGTGGTGACTGGTTCAGACATAATGGCGCTAGAGTTTAGCGATTGCTCCAGACTCTAGACTTCAGTGTGTGAACAGTTTCACGAAATTTGCACTTCAGCATCACACCGGGTTCCTACCGGTGATGTGAATATAACCCAAAAGAAAAAAAGGCCCTGGAACAAATTCTCAGGGGAGTTCTGCCAGGGGTTAGTTCCCCTAAAGAAAAAAAAAAGAAAACAGTTCAGGCATGTTTGGTGTGAAAGCAACTACAATGTCAACGTTCCACACAGAGAGAGGATGAGAAAGACCTCCATGGCATGAGCATGACGGCACAAAGGAATGTGCTGCTCGGGCTGTATTCAATTTGCCACCCATGATGGGTCGATCAGGCCATTGTTGCAGTAGGTGGTGCTTTCTCTCCATCAGACACAGTCAGTCGTGTCGACCACAGGGTATTTGGCTGCTACCTCAACAAAGTGCTAACATGGAGGATATAATGGCCAAGGAATAGCTGTAATTGCTCAATCAGCCACGCTTACAAGCGCATCAGGAGGATACTTAAAACAGGCAATCAGAGCACATCATACCTTTTTGTTTTACCTGAGGTTATTGCTACACTGCCATGCCAGTTTCAACAGGTTCAATAATCCACTTAGGAACATGCTTCAGAACAAGTGTACTCACTGGCTGCCACCTCAAAGGATTTGAATTTGACTGGTTCAATGTAGTTGACCAGCGTGGACATCTCCTCGGTGGCATTAACTTCACTGTATGCTGTCCCCTGTAGCATCACGGCAAAGAAGACGTGCAAAGAATTAGAAAAAAAGCACTTGATTTTAATATTTCACTAAAGGAGCAATTGTAATAGATCTATATTTCTTACCTTGGTACAGGTATTCGGTTATGAAACTGCATTTATTATCTATACCTGTATGCTATGATGTTTCTACTTTGCTATTAAGTTAAACTGTAATAAATGTCTCTAATCGTATACAGGTATGCACCGTTTAACAACCGCATTCAATTCTGTGAAAAAGGTCGCTTACTGGACGTTACCACAGTCACTTAATCTTTTTTTGCCACTGTATTGTAAATATAACGGTTAGAGATATAGCTTCAAGTTGAGCACGACAATCTACATAGCATCCGGAGCCTAAACTCTGCAATACACTGTGGTTCAGTACGTTATAGCGCTCAGATAAACATATCTCTCTGACTGCACAAAACCAGGAGAGAATGAGTCCACTTAAAAAGATTCATTTCTAACACCTAAGTAGGTCAATCCAGTGTGGGGCTACTAGCAGTCACACCAGTCAAATGACCAGTTCTTGGTACTTCTAGGGTGATGGCGGTCATTTCTAGGTTGGGTCGGCGGAGAACTTGTAGTTTTAAGCAGAGTGCAAATGTTTGTTTTACTGAGAGAAACCTGCGATACCCACAAGAGCAAAAAAAAAGGCCGTAACATATTTATAACGCATGAAGTTAATACAAGAAATGAATATTCATTCAAAGAAATTTTTTTTTTTAAATATGCAAACAAAAAAAATCAAGACATGATATCATTTTTATGGCAGTTTTTTTGACCAGCTGTCAAAATTGTTAGCATGTCCAGAATTAAAAGACAAATATTTACTTCCTATGAAAATGTGCGAACATTTTAAAGACCTTTGTGGTTAAAGTGAATGGACGTTAATCATTACGCTTACCTGCACTGATAAATCTTTATTTTATTTATTATCTTTATTTTTATGTCTTCATGTCTAAAAATGAGTGTTTTGAGTTTGGGGTAAGAAAAAAAAAAAAAAACGAGAAAAGGATGCGTGTGACCAGAGAGTGTTTTTATTATTTTATTTATTCTCCTGTTAATGTCCAAACCCACCGACCATTAGAGTCACCATTTAGAAGAAGCAGACAGTCACTAAACAGACATACAGCCAGATTAAAAAAAAAAAAAAACTTGCCTCATCAGATTGGTGTTTTTTGGGGTCGGCCAAAGGTTCTTCATCCTCATCGTCCTCACTCTCTCCATCTCCACGATCTTCACCGATAAATATGAAAGAGAAAATGATACTTAAATTCATTGTGGCAGCACTACCATTAAGCTGCATTGTGACTGGTCGAGACTAAATGCCATTCTAGTAGCAACCCACCAATGGACTTGTGCATATCACTGTTTTTGCTCATCCTCTCTGCCAGCTTCTCACCTCCATTGGACATGATCTGACCCGCTTCTCCCTCAGGCAAGGGAGCGTCTGATGATGAAATGGAGATGAAATGGGTACAGGTATGACACAATAACACAGAACTGGATGAGTATAACCACTTTCTGTAAGTGATGTACATCGAGAAGATGAACGCCAGATGTTACCTAATATTATATATGGTTCAGTGAATGATTAATTTATACATAAAATGATTAACCCTGTAATAAGGTGCACTGAGAGCAGGGTGATGATTGACTGGATGGGCTCCATGGAGAAAACACTAATGAATTTAATGTAGTATGCAGAATGTAATATGAGTCAATTGTATAAATAATGCTAAAGTAAGAAATCTTTCATCCATCCGATATCATAGCTGTGGTACACAGAACTGAGGGAGGATTAATGACCTAAACCATGCATTTAGGATGTGTAAAGGATCTGAGATACCCACAAAACAAACAGAGACAGAGAAATAACATGCAAACACCACAAAGAGTCCAGACTGGGAGATCCCTGGTGCTACTGGACATGTTTAGCACTGTGTTGCCTCAAAAATATGCAGTCTCCCCAATAATCCACATGGTCAGTCTACATTTCTGTTATCTCCTTCTATTTTACACGATTCCCAAGTGACTGATGAAGAGAATCAGACATCGCATTTGCATGCACTTAAGAATTTGGTCATAATCAAATTTCAGATAAACAACAGATTGTGCATGTGGTCATGTGACCAGTGTACTCCTTTTTGGAAATGAGATTAAGAAAAGGTTGCCAGATCCTCTTATTAGAACTGTGTCATTTCTACAGCTTGACCTGGTAACCCTGAAATGAAACATTTACATTTAAACTGATGCCCTTTTCCAGGGGCTGGATACAGCAACTGAGAGTTAAGGGCCATGGCCAAGGACCCAGCAGAGCAACTTGGAAGGGGGGGTGGGGGGTTTAGGGGGTTGAACCCTGGACCTAGACATTCTGGTCCATAGTCCAGTATCTTAACCAATAAACCAGGTCACAACATCTGCAAAACGGCTACCAAACACTTGCTAGAAAACTCTAAAATGCAGGTTAGAAGTATATGCTAAAGATTTGATTGTTTAATATTAAAGTTCACGTACTTCTGTGAGATGCAAACAAGAAATCCGATTACTGTCCAAGTCATGTAATCCTGGAGATTTCCCATTATCTGATTCCCCAAGTGCATGTAAGCTCACTGACCGCACTACTGACGAAATCAGATTTTTTGCCGCTATCAGTTTATTTAGATCATGTAAACACACTCTAAAGTTATATTTGTTAGGAGTGTGAAAGCAGTAATTTAGTAAATTGAGCCTAAAGCTGTAAGAGGCTGTAAATGTATAGTTAACTTTCTAAACGTAAATGAGTGCAAAAACCTATTGAAAAAACTCAATCTCAGCGACACACACAAGGCCATATCCACACAAGTTCATCACACAACTTTTTATATATATATATATATATATATATATATATATATATACACACATGCACACACATCAATGAAAATTTTGAGACACCAATTAACCTAACACGCTTGTCATTGGAATATGGGAGAAGACAGGAGTACCCGGAGTAAACCCTGGGGTTGAACCCGGGACCTTCTTGCTGTGAGGCGCACACAGATATGGATGTATACACGCCCGGGTGTGTGCTAACCATTTAGGGTTGAGGCCTGCTCATCTGCTCCTTCCCTGCGTCTCACGCTGCCGCCGTTCGTTGTCCGTTCGTGTTGATGCTTCTTCTTGTTTTTGATCAGGATTTTGCCCAGTAGATCCTGAGGACTGGGCAACAACTGACCTGGGGCCAGCTGCAACAAAACACATTGTATTCAACTTCACTACGTGGGACCTGAGATTAAAATAGGATTTGTTTTGCTTTGTTCGTTTGAGGGCTTAGAACCATGGCAATGTTCACGACAGGATGGTTATTGGTCAAGTTTCAGGGTTGTACAGAGTAGACTTTACAGTTCTACTTCTGAACGTTTCCCTATGACAAAAGGCTGTGCCACTTACTGTCTGATACGACCCAGCGCTCAACCTGTCCTGCTGTAATGAGATAATCAACTTTATTTGTCATTTCTTCTGTGCTTGGCTATAATGTTTTGGTATACCTGACATTAGATCATGATGTAATAACCCCATCCATCACCAAACCAAGCACTAATAGCTGTTTAGGAAGGTATATACTACTAAAGTCTTAGGTCACCATCCGATTTGTTGATTTATCAATGGGACACTGATCATATATAACATATTGCTGATGATTGGACCCAATCTTGGATTCGTCACTCGTAATACTGGGAGTTTTAACTTGCTTAACTTAGCTTTGCCGTACTGTTCCCCTTCCGGGAAAAAGGGGAACTTGGCTCCAACCATTCCAAAAAGATAATTCCTCATCATATTCCTTTTTTCAGTTTTTCCATTACTGCATATACACATTTCCTGTATTGTCTGAATGTATTCTAATATCTCAAAAACTGGTATTGTATTCACAATAGAACATAGACAAAATAACAAATGTCGAGACATTTTGAACTTTCATGCTAAATATTGATTTTTCTAAATTGAAATTTTGTAATAGCAACACATCTCAAAAAAAGATGGGACGGGGCAATAAGAGGCTGGTAAAGTTAAAGGTACAAAAAAGGAACAGCTGGAGGACCAAATTGCACCTCATTAGGTCAGTTGGCTATAGGTCATTAACATGACTGGGTAGAAAAAGAGCATCTTGGAGTGGCGGCATCTTGGAGTCTCTCGGAAGTAAAGATGGGAAGAGGATCACCAATCTTCCTAATTCTGCGCTGACAAATCGTGGAGCGATAACAGAAAGGAGTTCGACAGTGTAAAATTGCAAAGAGTTTGAACATATCATCATCTACAGTGCATAATATCATAAAAGGATTCAGAGAATGTGAAAGAATCTCTGTAAGGGTCAAGGCCGGAAAACCATACTGGGTGCCCGTGATCTTCGGGCCCTTAGACGGCACTGCATCACATACAGGCAGGCTTCTGTATTGGAAATCACAAAATGGGCTCAGGGGTATTTCCAGAGAACATTATCCACGAACACAAAGCACCGTGCCATCCGCCGTTGCCAGCTTAAACTCTATAGCTCAAAGAAGATGCCGTATCTAACCAAGATCCAGAAGAGCAGAAGTCTTCTCTGGGCCAAAGCTTATTTAAAATAGACTGTGGCAAAGTGGAAAACTGTTCTGTGGTCAGACGAATCAAAATCATTCAGCGCTTTATGGAAATCAGGGACGGCTCAAGTTGTTATCAGCGCTCAGTTCCGAAGCCTGATGGTACGGGCTTGCGTTAGTGCGAGTGGCATGGGCAGCTTGCACGTCTGCAAGGACACCATCAATGCTGAAAGGTATATCCAGGTTCTAGAGCAACAGATGTTCCTATCCAGACGACGTCGCCAAACCACATACTGCATCATTTACAGCATAATGACTGCATAGAAGAAGGGTCCGAGTACTGAACTGGCCGGCCTGCAGTCCACATCTTTCACCCGTAGATAACATTAGGCGTATCATCAAACGACAGACACGACAAATAAAGACCTAAGACAAGTTGAGCAACTAGAATGGGTTAACATTCCTATCTCTCAGCTTGAGCAACTTGTCTCCTCAGTCCCCAGACGTTAACAGGCTGTTATAAAGAGAAAAGGGGGTACAGTCTCACAGTGGTAAACATGGCCTTGTCCCAACTTTTTTGGGATGTGTTGTTGTCACGAAATTCAAATTCACCGCATTTCTCTCTTTAAATGATACGTCTTCTCAGTTTAAACATTTGATATGTCATCTATGTTCTATTCTGAATAAAATATGCAATTTTGAAACTCACACATCATTTGTACTTTGTCCCAACTTTTTTGGAACCGGGTTCGTATATGACCATTAAACCATTGCTAAAACAAGTGGCCTAAGCCTTTAGAGCAGTACAGTTTTTACTCTCGGCTCTGCACACAGCTAGGACTTTCACTATGACACACCGTTAGGACGATACCATGGATGGACGAGCAGCAGGCAGAAGGTCATACTCGGTCTGATACTATACACACTCATTTCAGACCTGCTGAGCAAAGAAAGATATCAAAAAGCAGCTCTGCCCTGCACCTCTGACTCACCGGGTACTTCTCTAAAGGTTCGATCAGCAGCGCGTCACCGAATACGGAGCGACAGTATTCTGCCATCTTTGCCTGCTGCCGAGTCCTGATTGGACAGAAAACGGAAGGAATCACAACGCGCATAGTCGTTTAATGGGTGATTTATAAATATACCTTAATTACTTATGACTTGTTCATGCATAAGTAATATACAGTCACTTAAAAACCATGGCTCATAAGAGTGTTAAAAGGCACTACAAAGGTCCAGCCATATTAGTTTGTGGGACAGAAAGTTGCCCAGTGTATGTTAGGAAACAAAACTAGCTAAAAGTAACCACTATTTGAAGAAACAATTATTTAAAAATAAATCAATAAAAACAACATATGGGATATTCACAATGGAAATGTGAAATACAGTTAAAAACCTTTTTAACCGCTTCTTTTTCTTGACATCTGTAAAGTCTATGGAAACGTGGCTTAAGCCGTTCAGCCTCTCAACCACAAGAGGTCGTTATAATGGAACCTGTCCAGGCTTTCACGCAAAAAGCTCAAGCTGAGGGAGATTTAGGAGGAGTGGCTAGTGTGAGACACAGAGACGGACACTTACGAATCGACGTGGTTCTCGAAGGACAGAATGACTGGGTAAGGAGAGGTTTTAAAGGAACTCTCAGCAATGGCCTCAATCACCTCCTGTAGGGAAACAAATAAACATCCCCCATGTTTAAATAAAGGCCTCAAAGACGAAGGCAACAAATCAGACAGCAGGCTGAACCTTGAACAGAATTTCGGTTGTCATAGTGAAGCCATGAGTGATGACGGGATCTTCGTCAGGTGGACGACCTTTCCAGCAGTCCAGCTCGATACAGCGGCAACCAGTCAGCAAGACCTGCCTGTACATCTCTACCGAGGACAGACCTGTTAACTGGCCCACTAGAGACACACACAGACAAAAGCAAATAATTCACTTAGACACACCACCATGTAAGGGCAAAGGATTGACAATCAGACAGACTGTTTACAGAGCACTACACACGCCCTGAATTTAGCTCGGTAAGCTTAACATCGCAGTCGGCATCAGTGGCTATTTCAGCGACACACACACACACACACACACACACACACACACACACACATATATATATACACACACGCGTGCGCACACACACGCACATACATACACGCACATACATACACACAGACACACAGACACACAGACACACAGACACACAGACACAAGTCAATGGCAATTTAGAGTAATCAATGAACCTAACATGATTGTCTTTGGAGGAAACTGGAGTTCCCCTGATAAACCCACACAGACACTGCGAAGACATGCAAACTTCACACAAAAAGGACCCAGGCCTCTCCACCCCTTCTTGCTGTGAGGCGGCGATGCTACCCACCGAGCCACCGTTCTGCCCTTCTGAATTTAGAAGCATTGGGTTATTTGTTTCAGAGAAGCTCTTTGTTTGTGTGTACACACTGTCTTGCAATTGTGGGCCCATAAATATCACACCCATATGTGCTTGTTGTACTGCACACACAAAAGCATGGGCATTTACACGACCTTTGTCCCTGGTTGCTGCTACAACAAGATGGTATCTACTGCTACAGTTTAGAACTGTGTAGCGCTAACGTAATGGTTTGCAAATGAGTACCGAGGTTGTTCAAGAACCGAGGTACAACTGTATTGTTCTCTTTTTTTAATTTTTATATTTAGCTTCTGCTTATGCAAGCTACTGCTTTAAACGTTTTAATTGGGTAGCTCCAAGGAGGCCGGGTCCCTTTTTGTGCCTTGGTCCTCCCAAGGTTTGCTCAATTATGTGAAAAGCTGTTTTGAGACAATTCTCCACTGTAAAAAGTGCTTTAGAAATAAATTCAGGTTTGGTTTTTTTACAAAGGGACTATTGGGGGGTTGGTAAATGTGCATTAATTTATATTTACAATTGAGACATTTAGCAGACTTCAAAGATCCAGAGTGACCTATCCAAGAAACCACTTTTTACGAAAGGGAACAGGGTGAAAAGGCTGCAATATGTTACAGCTCCTAAAGATTGAAATACAGATTTGTAGAAAAGAGTAACACAGTAATACAGACACATCCAAATTTGGTATTTATGGGTCCAATTGTTGATAATGCGGTTAATTTACCACTTCTGAAACAAAAATATCCAAAGGTGCCCTAAGATTTGTGCACAGTACTTTATTCCACAATAGTTGGACTTTGACTGGTAAAACATTTTCAGTGTGCAGTTGGTTGTATCTGGGGTGACTTTATTTAGTATCTATGTACAAACCTGTGAGGTACGTGTTGTGTGAAGAGTTGATAAAATAGTGAGACAGCGGTTGGGTCATATCATCCATGACATCGAACTTCTCAGGAGGAACCACAGCATTTTCCTCTCCTCCTAGATACTTACTAAAACTCATTAGGGATATCTGATCTACACACACACACACACACACACACACTCCAATTAGCACCTTATCTTGTATGACTTGTATCACTATGCTGTGTGCATTGTTACTCCTGATGTGTGTGGTTACCTCTCTCAAGCTGGTGAGCATTGGCTTCATATTTTTCCATGAGCTGTCGTACCTGCTCTCGTTTGAGGGGTGGGTAGAGAACCTCGTTTAACCGAGAGTCCCTTTGCTTACGGTTGATAAATTCCATCATCTGGTCCAGAGACAGGAAAGGCTTCCCTTTAGAGCCACTACAACACACACAGACACACACATACGCACAGACACACACATACGCACACACACACATACGCACAGACACACACACACGCACAGACACACACACACGCACAGACACACACACACGCACAGACACACACACACGCACAGACACACACACACGCA
>JAUZST010002630.1:0-17862 GCA_034779995.1 Parotocinclus haroldoi | reverse complement strand
ACACACACACACACTCACACACACACACACACACACACACTCTCACACATTCACACACACACACACACTCACACACACACACACACACACACACACACACACACACACACACACACACACACACGTGCACACACACACGCGCACACACCATGTCAAATTACCTTTGTGGGGACTGCATTAATTACTGATGCTAATTAATGCTGGAGCAACCCCTAATCCTAACCTACATAACCTTAAGATAAATAATTTGACTTTTGATTGTTTGTTTTTAATGTATAACCCCCTCATGGGTTATCAGACAGAACCTCATGTAAAATATGTCAGATTTCTCTATCTCTGTGGGAACATTAGTTTCCCTATAAACATGGACACAAACTTTGTATTATTGTGGTTTTCTTTGCTTTCCAGTGGGTAGCTCATGAAGTGACCAAATGTGTGGTCAGCATCTTGAGAGGCAGTAAATCAAGATGCGTCCTTGTTTGGCTAACAATTTAAATGAATGTTTTCTCAATGAGTATTTTGCCAAATAATAAATAAATCAAGTTTATAAATCAATTCTCACCTCAGAATGCGGTATGTGAATCTAGGGACAGTGGCAGGCACAGCAGACAGCAGTGCCCTTTCCATCTCCTATGCCGTCTGCCATCTAAAATATGTTCCTTTCCCCGATGAGTCCTGCAAAAACACATTCCATACATTCACCAGCGTCAAGTCAAATATGCTTTTAGTTGAATCTACTAATGTTTGGATTTGCCTGCTTGCAATTTACTATTACATCAGCAAATGTTACTTTATTAATGAAGTTTGCTGATGTTTTGATTCCTGCTATGCATGTCAAAGTGATTCTTGCAAAATGCTTTATAAAGGTGGAGAAGAGTTTAATCTGCAGCGTTCTTCAAGGGCTATGGTGAAGGTTTCAGAATGAACTGCGTATGTAAATTCTATAGACATTACTATGATATATGGGTTTGTTTGTCTATCAGCACATAAAATAAACACTGTCTAAGCTAATTTCACTGATGCATCCATAGCCTCTTTTTCACCAAAGGTTCAAAGGAGTTATTTGGGAGGAACTATCCCTGGGAGCTAAATATGTTTGAGGGCACATTTTGGTTTACATCCACGTCGTCAGTAGGAATGCTGTGTGATGATAAAGTGATGTAAGCCACGCAAATTTTGCTATACATAGTACAGTAAGAATTACAATAGTTTTCAATTACTCTGACGCAAACACCCGACAAAGGGGGCACAGTTCTAAGAACTATGAAATACTGCCTAAATATATATAAGGTGCGGAAGAGCCTTAGGTGACATGCTTCACCTGAAGGTGGAACACCACAATAGTTAAGACCATGTTATTTATTTGTTTGAGTGATGTGAGTTTGTCAGTTGGTTACTGATGTGGTTTGCGAGGTCTTTATAGATTAGTAGACTAGATTCATAAACTGGTCTCTGTAAATTGCTCTTTTGTATGTCTGGACTAGTAATGTTATGACCTTGCTACTATCTCAAAAAGTTCTATTGATACTGATGCGATGATAAACAAACCAACAAACAAATTTAGATTGATTGTCCTCAGTTCAATGTAGAGTCAAAAAAGTTAAAGATACTACAGATGTTTCAAATATCAGCAATATTTAACTCTTAAGCCTAGAAACTTGTTTTGCTAGTAAAATAAGGATATTTAGAATAGGAAACTTGTATTAGCATTGGCTGTACTCTGAGTGTGATTGCCATCTTGAGGAAACAAAGTTAGTTTGAAAGTATAAACATTGGGAAACTTCAGGAGACAGGTCACTTTTGTTTGGTCTTAAAAAAAAGAAGGATTGTGCTTTTGATACATGTCCCCGGTGAACAAGGTAACCATCATGTTCAGTTCCTACAGTGGTTAAACAAAGACTAAGTAGCCCAGATAGCTGTTTAATTAGGGACCAGTTGCATCAGCTTTCAGATGGGACAGTAGGTGGTGGAACAGAAGGTTGAGGGTTCAACCTTCATCGTGGCCACTGTTGGGCCCTTGAGCAAGGCCCTTATTCCACAAATGCTTGGATAGTACATTAAAGACTGTATCAGGTGTAAGTCTCTCTGGATTTGAGTGTGTGCTAAATGTAAATCATAACCAAATATATTCCTTGACCGCAGCTCCTTTTATACAGAAATGAAATACAACACATGCTGCAGATCACACTGTTGAGTGGATGATATATTAGAAACATTTAGGCTTCTGGATGTTGAAACTTAATACTTTAAGAATAACGATCTATACCATAAGAGTTGGTGATTCATGTCAATGACAAAACAAATTTTAAGTCAATGCCTGTAACCACTCTAGTTCTCATCCATGTTGTAACAGCTGCTCTAATGACTTATATTTCCTACTGTAGTCCAGTTCCTAATTCGCACATTTCTATTGACACTAAAAGACAACAAATTTACAGAATAATCAGAAAAGACAAAACCTCACAACTCCGGAAGCCATTCCAGCAAAACAATGAAATTTAAAGAGAACAAATGTGCTTTCTCACAATTCACGATAAAAAACAACCAGGTCTATAAACACAATAATAAAAAATGTAGTGAAGTCTCTTAGAATAAACGTGGACCTGGTATCTGAGTAACACTCAGAATTAAGCAACATAAATCGTGCCTTGGCTGTACATGCTCTGAGAAGTCTGATTACTGAAATAAAATCATATTTCTTAATCTGCTTATACATCTGGTTTCTGGATTGGAATATGTTTTATACATGATCACGCAGAAATCCAGCTATGATCAGATGATCCTCCTGCCTCTCATCTCTTTATTGGTTGGGACTTTGTCTCTATACCCTCTACTACTAGTGCCATTTCAGACTGTTGCCTAGGAAATTGTTTATTGCAGTAAGTGTGTGTGCATCAATAAATGGGGCACAATGTCCTCTACTGTCTCATAACAATTTTCCTCTTGTGCTTTACCTTATATACTGCTTACAAAAATTAGGGGATTGTTCAAAATGAAATCTCTTTAATGAAATATCTCTGCATTTTTGTGAGCAGTTAACCACTAAATAAAATTAAAAGGTGTTTACTCTTATGACAGAGGTGATATAGATAAAAACCAAAAGCCATCCAATGCGGGTTTACTGAACAAAATTAACCTGTTTGTTAAAGTTGTAATTGAAATGAGAGTTTGGTAGGGTTCACCTACAATACATCATTACAACAAATCTTCATTGCTATAAACTAAAATGCTTTTAATTTAACTGATGTTTAATAAGAAAATAGAAATAAATGAAAATTACATTTTTAGGGATGATACTTGGCTCAAATCTGGCATCCCATTAATCTTCAGTGCACTCTCTATAATTGCAGTCAAATAATATTTTCGTTGTGAGAAATCATGCCACAATGCTGCCTTTGTTTCAAAAGAACTTCAAACTTTCCCTCTTTCCTGTCTTACTGAAGAGACACATTCCATACATTTACCAACGTCAGTTCCGATCGGCCTTCAGTCAGCTCTACTTTAAATATCTTTATTTGTTACAGATGTGCAGGTGTCACCAATAAGTTGTGTTGAATGTGTTTGAATGCATAGATTCTGTTTAGGGATATTCTGAACCCTGTGAATCTCAAAAATGGTTTTGAAGTGGTCCTTCACAAAAAAAAAAAGTAATTGGATCCACGCTGCTCTCACATTTCAGCAGGAACGTTTTATGGAAAGTTTAACACATGACCAACGTAAACTACACTCACTGGCAAAACATAAAGAACTGTTGAATTTAAATAAAACTTTATATGTATGAATGTAATGATGATGATATCTGTAAATGATTACCATATAAAAGCTTATTGAAAAAAAAAACTGCACAAGGAGGCTATAGTACCCTTTTTGGACAACTTTAGCCTTGATCCAAGATATTAGATATGTTTGGGCATAAAGGCATACATGTTCTGTATGGTATCCTATGATACATGTTGCAGCTGGACCTGTAGTTGGCCGCAGGATGTCCTGCACATAACGCATAACAATCTCTCACAAAGAGGTACCCTACCCAAAAGTAATCCCTGGGAGCCTTTTTTCTAGAGTAGCAGAAAAAGGAATTGTATGCCCTCTTGTGGCAATACCCATTATCTAATCAGATAATACCTGTAAGCATTTACATACCTTCCTGAGAAAGAATTGCATGCAATGTATTGGAGCAATCAGACATTTCTACCTGGGTGCATACTAAATGGAAATAGTATGCACACACAAATGAACAGTGATCATATTAACACATTTTAATTAGCTATCAATTGATATGGCAATATAGCATGCTAAACAACTGATCTAGAATTAACATCACAAACATTTTACATTTTACAGAGAAGCTATGTTGTAGTGACGCATACATGTCGATATACAACAGTATATTACATATATATGTGCATATTATATATATATTACGTATATTTGGCAGCACGGTGGCTCGGTGGGTAGCACCGCTGCCTCATAGCAAGAAGGTCCCGGGTTCAATCCCTGGGTGGAGCGGCTTGAGTCTCTTTTGTGTGGAGTCTGCATGTCCTACCCGTGTCTGCGTGGGTCTACTCCGTGTTCTCCGGTTTTATCCCACAGCCCAAAGACATGTGCGTTAGGGTAATTGGTGTCTCTAAATTGTTGTTGACTTGTCATTTACATGTGTATGCAAAACACTCTGGCCATGTAACTGGAAACATGTCCGGATAAATGGCGAGGGGTGGAGAAAGCATTGATGAAAGACAGAAATGTGTGGAGATCGATGATCCATCAAGTGACCGAGAGTCGGCCGCAACTGTACGGTTAATCCATCCATCCGTATAGTTATTGGTTATTATATAGGTAATGATTGAGTTCTGGTACCATCTGTATTGCTACCTCTGAGTTCTGCCATGCCAGGATCTTCCACTTTCCTGGTCAAATCATTTGCTTGGATCACAGGAACTGAGACTATGGTAACAAAAGCAGATCAGAGATGCCCATGTGTGCTGAAGGGAATCCTTTTGGAAGGTGGAGCAGTCAGTTAAGGCACTGAAGCACCAAATGAACAAAGGAGAGAAAAAAATGTATAACACTAATTGTATTTGTGCATTTTCATTGGCAAAGTGTTTGTTTAATGTTGTGTAGTACTTCTCTAGCAACTTGTCCCAATTGGGGATATCAAATGGGCATTTATGTTTAGTGATATATACAAAATACAAAACACAACCACATGGGGCTGTATTAGCTTTTGCCATAACTGTATATTGTAAATGTAAAAGTATCACTCATGAAAATCAGCCAGCCACTCAATAACTGTAAATAAACTGAATAAATCTGAGAAGTCTTAAAAGAGGAAAGAGTAAAATGTATTTTCTGTCATTAAGAAGTTAATCAGACTTTGTTATGCATGATAAATGCTTAGCTTGCAAGCATTTAGAACACATTTACAGCATTTAGAAGGCTCCTTTGCCCAAAGTGCCTTTCAGAAGTGCTTTGTAAGGAGACATTTCCTAATGCTAGCACATACCAAGGACACCATCTAACCAAAACCCTGTTAGAACTTGCTGTAAAAAGTAAAACAAACTGCAGGTTTATAAAGAGGCCAGGCTTTAGTCATTGTTTAAAGATGTGGAAACTTGACAATTTGAAAACAGCAAGGGGGAGTTTATTCGTTATTAGTATACAGAACATATACTTATGCTTTGTGCAATAAATTAGCTTGAATTATCAGGTGGTAAGAGTTATATCTTCTAGTGAAAGTGGTGGTTCTTCTCAGGGCATCCAAATGAAAACTTTAGCCCTTCTGAGTTTTGTCAACTAAGAATCTCTTGATTACTTCATTTTTCCAGCATGAGACACTCTTTCCTTCTGATAGCTTAACAAAGTAAGAGTTTGTCCAAAACTCCCAGATGCTTGCTACAGTATGTGATTGATGAAAACCTGTCTGCTCATGCCAAGAAGCTTCAGCTGGGTCATGGTTGGGTCACCAAGAAGGAAAATGATCTGCACTAAACAGCCAAATCTACACAAAAATTATTCAGTTAGCAACATAACCCTTGTTACTCCAGTTCCCTGAACTGAACTCAAATCAATAGATAGATATATATTTACATCATTTAGCAAACACCCTTATCCAGAGCGATTTACAGTTAATACAGTCTTTACAATCCAATCAATTGTCAGTTAAGGGCCTTGCTCAGGGACCCAGCCGTGGTAGTCTGACAGAGGTGGGATTTAAACCCTGGACTTTGTGGTCCATAGTCCAGTACCACCAGGCCACCACAGTCCCACACAAATACATATACATATGCACACGATAGATAGATAGATAGATAGATAGATAGATAGATAGATAGATAGATAGATAGATAGATAGATTGATAGATCGATAGATAGATAGATAGATAGATCGATAGATAGATAGATAGATCGATAGATAGATAGATAGATAGATCGATAGATCGATAGATAGAAAGATAGATAGATCGATAGATCGATAGATAGATAGATAGATAGATAGATAGATAGATAGATAGATAGATTATATTGTAAGATGTAGCTAATTAACTATGTCTTTCTCCTATTTTATCAAAGGTGCCAGTAATCCTGGACCTGACTGTTAAAAAGACAGTCTTGTCTGGTGCTTCTGTTTTATCAATTGCCTGCTTACAAAATTGTCTGATGTTTTCTTTTTGACTAAAGATTAAAGGGATAAAGTGTACTAATTCTACTATAATTTGTAAATTCTGGTAATGGCTCTAGCAGCTCCATTCAGATTACCTGCATAAATAATTTTTTTTAAATAATAAGAAGCCTAAAGCGGGTAGCACGGTGGCCTGGTGGGTAGCACCGCTGCCTCACAGCAAGAATGTCCCGGGTTCAATCCCAGGGTGGGGTTGGGTCCTTTCTGTGCAGAATCTGCATGTCCTCCCTGTGTTTGTGCGGGTTTACTCCGGGTACTCCAGTTTCCTCCCACATTCCAAAGATGTGTGTTAGGTTAATTGGCGTCTCTAAATTGGCATTGACTTGTGTGTGTGTGTGTGTCTATGATGATAGGCGATGCGACACGTCTGTCAAAGAATTCCCTCGTCGCGTCTTCACGGGACTTGAACCAAGAAAGAAGAAGTGGAACCCTAAAGGGAGGAAATCTCATTGCAAGTGCTTTTGCGTTCCGTTGGAGAATAGCCGTCCTGCACACGAGAAGCTTATCCTCTCATCAGTCTGTCTGACGGGTTTTGTTGTTGGTTTGGACTCTACCCACATAAATAACACCAGGCTTGACAATCAAACAGTACATGTAGCGTAATAGGCCTTTCATGTGAAAAATTCATGGACTAGGTGGGCTGAGGTATATTTCCCAAGGCTGATAATACCTTTCTGTCTAAACTGTTTGCATGATTTGTCTGGGTGATGAGAACATTACCTCGATGTTGTGGGCAGGGCATCCTAGGTTCTTCCTTTGTTTTCACAGAGCCAATTAGAGAGTGTGATAACATCTGCCATGAGAAGACAATATGGCTCAGCTCACATAACCTTAGTATGGCGCTCAGGCTCAGAGGGAAAGTTGAGCAGGGACAGCATATGGCCTCAGCCACTGTGCTACAGCTGAATAAGTCTCTGTCTCACACAAGCTTTTGATCTTTCACTTTTTCTCTCTTGCTCTTGCTGCTTCTGTCCCTCTGTCTCTCCCTGTGCATACAGTAGCTGCCTATTTACAATACACTCAATTACAAAACGTGTACAGCATAGTGGCACAAGTAAAGTCCTACCTCGACTCTCTGCAACTTCAGAACTTGTCAACTTGTTAGACACTTTGAGTCCTGTATGCCATTTGCATTAAAAACATAGAGGTACATGTCATATTGTAATAATTCCAGATCACAACAAAAACTGTTTTTTTTTGTGTGTGTTTTCGATTATTATTTTTTAATTAATTATTATTTATGTATACATATATCCTTAGTGCAAATAATGTGTCCATGTGTTCCAAGGAATTCCAACAGTTGGTATTTAATATGCCAAACCTTGTACATCGACTATGATATATATATATATATAGTAGTGTAAGTACTATATTTTGAACAAACAACCTTTACATTAAAACTGACCTAGAGAAGTAGGAAGTTGGCTACTTATCACTACAAATCTAAACTACAGAACTAACTGAGTTTTTAATTTTTAATTCAGGGATTGCCTGTGGCTTGCACAAACTTCATTATTTCCAACCTGTGTCAAAACATCTCAGTTGTTCTGAGGTGCTGTGAGATTATTAATATATAATTACATTTTACAACAGCTGTTAAATAAAACTTAAATAGCACACTTACTGGAAAAAAAAACTGTATTTAAAATGACTTATTTTCAAATTGAAAAAAGTTTGGGAGCTACTGTAGTAGCAGTCGTGTCTCACATTAATACATTTATCTTGTTCAGTATACCTAACTTATGAATGTTTGGAAAGTGGAGCTGGTGTGCTAAGTGAACGTGGACTGGGCTAGGCTCGACTTTCTGCAGGTTCTATCTCAAGAAATAGCAGTAGCTATGTGTAATAATGGGAGGGGCACCCAGCACAACCTAGCTGGTGATCTCTCTAGCATATCTGCATGCCTCCCAATCAGTATCCAACCTTAATTATTTAAAAATTACCTTGATTAAAAAAAAAAAAACTATGTTTACATGTTTAAACTCATACATTATTGCCATACAAGCATGAAGCAAACTTTATTGATCAAAGACCCAACTATGACAGCTTTTCATAGGTGGGAACTCCTTTTCCACACTCAAAATACCTTAACCACTAGACTACCTAATCTCTAGTGATGTTGACTGATCTCAGAAGAACTCCACAAAGTCTCAAGACCAATACAAAACTCAGCCAACTGCACAACATGACCAAAACCAAGACCACTCTAATTAATATTTTCTACTTGACGTAGAAATATCATAAACAGCATGTTCCTTAAGGAAAACTCTTTAAACAGATGCATGTTTTGCTCATTTGAAAGCTGAAATCGTATTCATCCACCCGCTCAAACAGTATGCTTATTTTATCCAGTGTTATCAAGTTTGCCCCTTTACAACTGAGACTTCAGTGCACACCCACATGCACACAGAAATGCAGAGAAAGTTACAGAGCCCAACTAAACAGGATTATGAAGAGAAGTGAGCAGGGCAGAGAGAAATGATTGAGAGCAGTTCTCATCTGATTGAAACGCCACTTAGTCTTGTGGATGCGGTTGGATATTGAGGTTTTAATGGAACCACAGTCACTTGCTTTGCCTGTGGATAGACTAGAAAAAGAAAACATAATTTTGCCATTTCTCAAGATAATTACCAGAGAATTGCACTGTGAATATATGACTGAAAATGGATGTATGAAATGTGTTGATATGAACATTACATTTACACATGAGCATGTGCTTTATGAGCATATAAATACACTGTGATTGTTACACTGGATAAACACCTCTTTATTAACAGAACATGGATCAGGTCTACCATGGGCCCATCTGAGCAAAGAAGGATCAAACATGTTCAGCTAGGTAAATAACTATATCTGATCAGTAGGTTGCAAGTCAACCACCACAATGGATGAAATGCAAAGCTTGACCAGGCTAATGGTGATTATGCGTCTCTTATTGCCCATTGCATAGTGCTCTTTTAATGACTAGTGCTTGTTTCAGAAGGGTCCACTGAAAACCATATTCAAATCTATACATTTTTTGCTATAAATCATACAATCAACTTAACAGAGTGAGGTAAAATAAACATAAACATAAACATTTCGGATTTTGTTAGTATTTGGCATGTTATATGGCACTCATGTTGCCTTAAACAAATTTATGCCTCATCTGATGATTTATGCTACTCCATCATGATTTCACAATATTTCAAATGGCATGTTCTAATGTTACTTGACTGCTTGGCTTTCTCTGTCATCAAGTGCCCCCATAAATGCTCGATGGGGTGGCTATGGAGGCAACAGTCAGCACTCGATTGTCTTTGGACAAAACATTGCAATGTTTTCAGGGGTCACAGCTTTAATTGTTTATGTATTTATTTTTTTGTGGGGACATTGTATTTGTAATTAATCAATGTATTATTTATTAAATTAAATATTTATTTATTTTAAATATTTTAAAAATTTTTTCTTCCAGTATATGACATTAGGCTGGTAATGTCATTGGTATTCCAGGTTATGTTGCAGAGTTGCATAAGCAAGTTTACTGGTAGATCGTTTTGATCTACCTTACAGTACTGTGCAAACATTTTAGGTTACCATTAGATTAGATATAATAGTGTTTAACAATTGTATAATAATTAGATTTGATGCTGTGTTGGTATCTTTATTAGAATACAACCAGAAAACTTGTATATGCAATATTAAAAAACCTGAAAACAAAAAAGCTTCCATATTCTACAGTGTTGAGTATTTGGTGTGACCTCCCCTTACACATAAGCATGAAATTGAGGATTGAGAATTAGTGGAAATTAGCATCATAAAGTGGTAGACCTAAGCCCACTCACTGACAATATGCTATATATGTATATGGTCATCATACCATATAAATGGTGGCCCAAGACTTTCACACAGTATTGCATTACCACAGATCTAACAAAAGCCAACAAGACTGTAACCAATCAAGTGAATTTGTATAGTCATGCACTGGACCGCTGTATACAGGGCTACATATGGTACAAATAATGTGATGTAAGACAATTCCATGGAGTTTGGCACATACACTTAATTATTTATGGACCCGAAATGTGAAATGCATCATACTTATGCTTTGGAAGAGGCCAAAATGAGGGTAATTAACCGTCACCCACTGAGTTACAGGCTACATTTGAGTCAGTGCTAATATTTCATATAAAGCAATCAGATAAACATTAGGAGTTCATTCAGGGCAGTCAGGCCTTCATGAACTATAGGCAGAACAGCCAGCCTCCATTGGGTGGCTGAAGGTCACATCCATTCCCTGCTGTTCATGTAACTTTGGATCTGGATCGTTCCTTTAGCTCAGCGCACGCTAAAAGATGTGTGCTCCTGGCTGGTGCAGGCTCTCTGACCATATGGCCACATTCATCATGTATCAGCTCTCATTAAAGGAACCGTCATTAAGTGCTGCGGCTCTGCTGGATGCTGCTGCACACACCTGACAGCTTCTTTCTTCTCACCTGGACTCTGCAGTATAACCAACCTGCCACATAGCACTGCAGAGGCTGCGCTTTCACTGCGCAAACATCCAAACATCCCACGCCAACCAGACAGGTGCCCGATCAGCAAATCCAATAATTAGATTTAATGCATTCTATTCAGCTGTTATATGATGTTGCCTGACTGTGTAAAGCCACACAGCCATATGGGAGAGTGTAACATGCATACAGTATACGGCAAGGGAATTGTCTGTTCAGATTTCCTGTGTACTAATTATTTAATGATGGTTTGTAGTCATAGACTTAGACCATATCCTATAGGAATTGCATGGGATATAATCACTAGACAAACACAGGATCTATTTAATGTAATGCATGTGTAATGTATCACGTAATTCATGAAAAACAGCTGGTCTGTCATAGAATATTTTTTACATCATTAATTGTATGACATTTGCTCTTCTAAACTCCATGGAGAGGGATAAGCCAAACCTAATGAAGAAAGCGTGGCTGTATAATACCAAAGCATTGAAAACAATGTCATTATTTACTACACTACAGCCATTTCTGTGAAGAAAGAGGAAGAGAAAATAAATTGGTCCTACTATGTAGCCATGTCTTTCATCTCACATCGACCGAAGTCCCATTAGACAACATAAAGACATGCAACCAACACACAAAGTTTACTGGCTAACCCACTCCATTCCTGTTTAATAGTTTGTTTACTAATGGCTAAAGAACCAGAGGCTTTTTATATGATTAGCTTGTAACATGTCATGTTTTTCTGCTTTACCACACACATTTCATTATAAGGAAGGAAATAGTAAATACAAAGAACCTTCAATTCCTTTTCAACAAGTTCAGCAAGTATAGCAGAGTCTCATGCTAACCAAATATGTTAGTCCTTAATTGCAGCTCTTGCCTTCCAGCAGTGATTCTCAGTTATTTTTTGTTTATACGTCACTTATTGAACAAGTTGAATGTGTGGCAAGAAACAGCTGGTCAAATAAAAAAGGATTTAGCAGTACTTTTGCTACCATAAATATTATTTATCTCAAACATTGATGTTTTATTTTGCATGAATTATAGTGCATAGTATTATGATATATGGTCGGATCCAAGTATGCGGGGACTGAGGAATCCCACGTCGTATAATAATAATGGGGAAATAATATAGAAACAAACTTAAAGAGGAAAAAGGTGGAGCAAAAGCTCCTGAACACATGAAAATCAAAGTGAAAAAAGTGGGAGCAACGCGGGAGTGGATCGTGATAGACGGCGCAGCGCAAGAGGGTGAACGTGCGATGAGCACGAAAAAGCACTGATTTGGGCACATGTAGCGTTGATGCAAATAAATCGCAGGGCGAGTATAAGCTCGGGCGCGTGTGTAGCACAGGCGCAAGGCACCAGATAGCGAGCGTGAGCTCAGGCACGCATAAAGCATGAGTAAGTGAAGCCGGGCCATGTCTCAAATGGGAATGCGCAGCCAGCTGGAGTTAAACTAGATAGATGCCGAGGACTGGAAGAGCTTGAGCTCAGGCGTGCAAGGAGTGCAGAACGAGAAACCTTTAATGTGTCCCTAAAATGGTAAGTACCTCGGGGGTTTCCCCCGTACACTATACGTCGTCACTATAAGCCCCAGGACATAACCAACTGACCATAAAGGTGCGCATCCGTGGTAAGGTGCATGGGAAGTGTGTGACAACCTGGCAACGAACAACACTAGAACCTGCACTTAAGTATTGGGAGAAGCAGGTGTCCATCATCACGTCGTAAATTAAGCACCAGATATAAACCGCCTCACCGATTGCTCTGTAACGGCAATCAGCGAGGACGGCAGAACGCTTGGGGGCAAGAGGTAGGAACCCTAACACATAGTGTTGCATAGCAAGTATCTGCTCACAGATACTTTTAGGACACAGACACAAGCAGAAACATGAAATGATAAAGTTTGTACTTAATGCTACAAGCACTATGCAAGCTTCACCTACATATAGAATACCCCTAGAAGACCCAAGTGCCAGTTATTTGGCTGCTGTGACTTCCTACTAGTAGAACCACACTGGATTTAGTACTTAAACTGTTTAAAATGTGAAAGTACATTGCCTGACCTGGCAATTAGTGCTTCTTCAAGTGGACTCATTCACTTGTGGTTGTGTGCAGCCAGTAACGTATGCTTATTCATATTCATATTCCATCGTGTAAATTTCTAATTTGATTCTACACTGTGTGTGATTGTTATGTGTGCTTGCAACTGAAGAACCTGTGTTCTATGTATTTCCGGGAGAGAGTCATATGTATAACCGTTTATGCTTCATATGCTGTGTGGATGGTAATGTTCCACACATGCTTTCAGCTGTATCTTTGATGCATCTGTCTATCTTTTTCCTGCAGTTTTCTTTTGTTTCCTGTATATTTACATTTCAGTAGCACAAAAAGACAATGTGACTATAGTAGTGCCCGGTCAATGACCATTTCACTTTCATAGAATGTAATGTGAACATTAAACTGCAAACCTGTAGTTAGCCCTTTTCACAGCTCTACAGACAGCTTTCACATCTCATGTGCATGTGTGGGTTTGTTTATATGAGCAGGTGTGCATGTTTGTGAGCATGTGCTCTGTAAAGGACTGGTGCCTTTTCAAATAATGAAAATAATAATAGATTACGTTTATGTAGTGCATTTCACGAACCCTTTGAAGAAGAGAATTAGTGAGCAGTGAAGAGGAAAGTTTTAGGTTGAAGTTTCAAAGAAGAGAGGGTAAAACAGGCACAGAGAGATTGTAGCAGAGAGTTCCACAGTTTGGAGCAGTTGCACTGAAAGACTGAAAGGCACCCGCTGTTGAGTCTTGTGCGTGGGATAGCATGAAGACCAGTACCAGGTGTTATGAAGGAGCAAGAAGGGCAGTACGGATGAAGGAGCTCAGTAAGGTATAAAGGGATGTGACTAAGGGCACTAAGGGCTTTTAATGTTAATAGGAGAATTCAAATGCTTAATGCACTGGTAACCAGTGAAGCTGATTGAGAAAAGGAGTAATGTGCGCAGTGCACTTGGTAAAAGTGAAGAACTAAAACCAGCTGAACACAGAGTTAAATGTGTTATTGCTGCGAAAATTTGTGACATGCACACACACTCCTTTAGCACGGGAGATTGCAGTATCAATCTGTGTAACGTTTGCCCAAAATTTAAATGTCATAGTATGGTTTCTGCTTAGACCTTACAATTCCCAAGTCTGGATATATCAGTAAATAGCGCAAGTTTGCCCTTGTAGAACAGAGAGCGCCTGTATTGGCTGAGGTATGGCCGTGACAATCAAGCAATAGGGATCTTCACAGTAGGATGTTTTCCAGGTTGACAGTTCTTCAGCTGATTGCTAAAGCGAGGTCAAATATTGTACTTATAGTTACTTTTAGCCTTACAGCATTTAGCAGACATAATAATATAATGTGTATAATGTTGGTGCTATCATCAGGAAATGATAATACTTGCTCTGGATAAGAGAATCCTAAATGCTGTAAATGAAAATGGAAATCCCAATTTTTGGTAAACGTTAACATGCTGGATGACTGGATGATTAAATCTCATTGTAATCAGTGATAATATTGTGTTTTGACAGTGGTACAACAGATGTTAATTAGGATAATTTGTATGAACGTTAATGACCAGCTAAGTTGTCATGATGGTAACTGTCCTTTGTGTGTGTCCAAAGACTGAAATGCAGTACTGGTGTTGCATGGACAATCCTAGGCACAGATCACATGTTGGTGCTCTGCTTGCATAGTCTTGTCGGATATTCAGGCCAGGTTGGTTATCTCTGCATGACTCTTGCATGACCTGTCATACCCACTCCCAGCAAGTTCAGAACATGGCAAGAGCAGTGACATGCGATGCAGTAAAGGGTGACAGAACAGTGCTGCCTCAGCATGCAGACAATTACAGATTTCACTGCTGGTATTCCGTTGTTTGCTTTCATCCAGCTTGGATGACTAGTGCATTAGCCTGAAGAGGGGTTTCCCTTCATGTGGCAATGTCGAATTTGTTTTTACCTTGGCTATAGATGAGTGTGGCATGAAATTGAAGCATGAATCGATAATAAAAAAATATATTTTTATTTCTATATGAATATCTTTTGTGCATCATGAAGGCACCGTAAATTCTGGGAAAGGCTCCACAGAAC
Source organism: Parotocinclus haroldoi (assembly GCA_034779995.1). Classification (NCBI taxonomy): domain Eukaryota; kingdom Metazoa; phylum Chordata; class Actinopteri; order Siluriformes; family Loricariidae; genus Parotocinclus; species Parotocinclus haroldoi. Next base: position 2,552 of record JAUZST010002630.1, on the reverse strand, counting down.
ACAGGCGATGTAATGTGTGTGGGCATTTCTAAGCTAGAAGTAGGTGGGCATTACATAATTTGGATTTTAGTTAGCCCCTTTTCAACTCAATTCATTATGTCCTTTCACCTCATAGATTTCTTGTCACCTGGAGCCACTTTAGCAAAACATTCAGACAAAGACTTGTGTCAGGTGAACCTTTGGATTTATGATGGAGATACATTATGACAAATCCATTGTAAGTTCAATGTATTCTAAACCAATGTGTTTTATATGTACTGTAATTATCTTAGTGTAGCTGACCAAAAACATGCTTAAAACACTTATATTAGCCTACAGTTCTTGAATATTATTACCATAAAGCTTATTTTATAGTAACGTTATAAAGTGTCTCATGTGAGTTAAGAATATATCAAACTAAGTATTAACTTTAAGCTAAATATGATCTGGGGCAACCTCACTTAAGATAAATGCAGTTGCAGTGTGGACCTGTGTATAATCTACAATTTTACTGCACTGTTGTCCTTTTCTAGAATGGAAAATGATACTCATTGTGTGTCTTAATATGAAGCCTGTCATTGTGATCCTCTAGTGCAAAACCAACTGGAAAATCAGAGGATATAAAGCTTTTCTAATCTCTGTTGTTGTTGGTATGAAATGGCCTTTTAAAATCTCTCCTTTTCACATGAACTTGAAAGTCAAAATTTAATTCTTAAATAGTTTGGTAAACCCAAAAGCATACCAAAACATGGCTCGGGAACATCTCTATATCTTTAGCCTCATTTAAACTACATCAACTACAGCTTCTATGAATATTAATGAGCCAACCGCTTGGAAATGGTCTCATATCATAATAGTGGGCTGGATAGTTAACTGCTAATAAGATACATTAGTTCAAATTTGTCATGAAGACAAAGTCATGCTGCAGTTGTATCGTAATTCTCAGCAGCAAATACATTTATATTTAGTAATAAATCCATTACATTTAGCATGTTACACTTGCTAAATAAACAGACACAGCATGATAAAATAGTTCCAAGGTGTAGGCAATGATGTGACCAAATGTGTGGGTGGTGTCTTTGGAGGATTTATTGGGAGCATCCTTGATTCGTTAATTCATAGTTCAATAGGGGCAGTGTGAAAAACAGATATGATTTGATTTTAAATATGGTTTTGTCAACAGGTGATTAATTGATAAGTAAAGATGGCCAGAGTATCTCCAGCTTGTCAACAAATGTGTTAATACAATATTCAAATTTTGTTAAAACAGTCTATCTCAAAGACAGATTGGAAGAAATTTAAGCTTACGTCTCCCTTTACAGTGCATATTATCATTAAACAATTCAAGTCAGGAGGAATTTTAGTACATTTACAGTACAGCAGTACAGTCACAAATTCCAATTCAGTCTTTACCATACAAAAAACAAGCATCATGTATGTATGTATCTCGTTTTCGTTATCATATATTATATTATACTATTAAATAGCTACGCTACATTACCCTGACACAGGGCAGGTAGGAGGTCACATTGGTGACACAGGTGGTACAGAGGGAGCGGCCTCAATGCATGAACGTGATCTGGCTGGATGAATACATTACCAAAGATGCTTTCAGGCTAACAGGCCGCTTGTTTATTGAGCAGACAGAACTCTCGACTTCAGCAAGACCAGAGGGGGTGTTTGTATTTATACAAGCCATAGACAGTGCACTACTACAGACAAATATAATGCTCCCAAAGCCTAGAGCTTTTAATGCTGAGGTGCAGACCTTTTATTCGACCAGTGAAGCTTACAGTTTTCACTGCTGTCATAGTGTATGTGGTGCCACAAGTTAATTCTACGCTCACTATGGAAAAGCTACATGATGCCATGAACAATCAGCTGACTGCACATCGCAGAGGGAGCCAACATTGTGGTGGGTGCCTTTAAACCACACATAGACAGACTTAAATTCCATGAGAATATACATTTTCCTACATGAGATGAAAAAAACTTGGATCAGGATTACACCATCATCTCAGGAGCATATAAAACTTATCTTAGGACTTTCATGTGCCCCTGTCCTTAACACCAATGTACAAATTACTGCTTTGACTACTTTGAAAGCACAAACTGAGACCTATTTATGCAAATGTTTGTGCTGAAAATGTGTCAACATGCAAAACTGTTAAGATGCTTCCCAATGAAAAGCTATGGATAATCAGCAAATTACAGGTTATTCTCAGAGAACTACACATGGCATTTTGATCAAAAGACACAGAGGCCCTCAAGGCGGCCACAGAAAACCTAAAAAGGGCATTAGAGAGTTCCCCAAATGGGAACACAAACTGCATATAGAAGGACATTTGAGAAGCAATAACTCCTGCTGCATGAGAAACAGGATTAATGTAACAACAGACTACAAGAACAGTAATAACCTGCTCATTCAGCCCAACAATGACTCAACCCTTTCAGATTCTCGCAAATGGGCCTGTGGTAGGTTCAGGGTTCGAATCCCACCTCTGCCAAGCTGCCACAGTTGGATCCTTGAGCAAGACCCTTAACCCACAATTGCTTAAAATGTAAGACTGTAT
>JAUZST010002629.1:0-17865 GCA_034779995.1 Parotocinclus haroldoi | reverse complement strand
TCTCTCAATCTCTCTCCCTCTGTCTCTCTCTGTCTTTCTCGCTGTCTCGGTCTCTGTCTCCCTCTCTATCTCTCTCTCTCTCTCTCTCTCTCTCTCTCTTTCTCTCTCTCTCCATCTGGCTCTCTCTGTCTCTCTCTCACTCCCTCACTCCCCCCCCCCCCTCTCTCTCTCTTTCTCTTTCTCTACAGGTCTCTCACGCTTCCTGGCTCTCTCTTGCTTTCCTCTTACTGCTTGTTTCACTCTTTTCCATTTCCTCATTTCCTTTCTCCTTATCTGTCCCTCCACACTCACTCCCTCAGGGGCTGATGTTCCATGCTCAGGTGCCAAATTTCCAGATCAGGACGGGTTCTGTTCAATCCACTGACATGCATGCTTTATGTTAAATAAGCAATGGTATGTAACAGAACACGGACCCTACCACGTGTACAGGGGTTTGGTCAAGTAGGAGTGGGGTAAGAGTTGGGTTAATGGGTTGAGATGGTCTCTCTCTCCCTATCTCGCTCTCCCACCGTTCCTCTTTTCTTATCTCCCTCTCTGCACTCATTCTTTCTTTCTCCCTCTCTCGGTCCTGTTAGCTCGCCCAGCTCTCCCCCGACAGCCAGGGCATTTTTTGGGACATGGTCCATGTGAACCATCTAGCATGTTCACCTATCTGTTAGAGAGAGAGAGAGAGAGAGAGAGAGAGAGAGAGAGGAAGAGGGAGAGGGAGAGGGTGAGTGAGTGTGAGAGAGAAGTAGAATAATATTCAAATGGGAAAATGGGGCCAAAACCAAACAAACAAAATATTAAAGCTTCTGTCTGGAGTTTTATTTGAACAAATATGGCATCTTTTGTAAAGTTGGTAACAAAAAAATTGTGTTTCTTTGTGGTCAATGAGCTATATGAAACACAAATATAATAGAAATCATACGTTAAATCTTCAGTAAAACCAAGGACTGATGAAATTGAGCAGGAAAAAAGACAAAACATGAAGAAATTAAAACAATAACTATTTTTGGTAGAAAATGATAGTTCACTAGAAAATTCCTAATTCTTTTAATCTCTTTATACTCGAGCCAGAAGTTGGGGTCCAGATTCTTAAAGTAAAGGTAAAGGGGCAGTGCACCAAGAGCTGGAAGTACCAGTGTTTGTGATGCTTGTGTTTTTAATTAGATTCTATCACAATCACTGGTGTAGAATCATACTTATGACCATAAACATTTAATTCAGATCCAATATCAGGAGTTAAACCTCAGATATAAGGAGCTAGAAACTCTAGCGATTTATCTAGAACCGACTTTAACCAAGAGTTAAACATGATATTGCAGAATCAACAAAAAAACTGGTTTATTGTTTTGGTTTCATATTTCTCTTTGTTTTTTTTTCACCCTGAGAGAACACCCAATTTCATCAGTCCTGGTTTCTAATACAATTTTTATCAACAATCTAGAACCAAACTTTAGGTTCTAATATTAAGAGTTTAGCGTAGTAGGTTAACATTACAGTTTTGCACCAACAGTAGAACCATGATGATTGAGAAGTTTGGTTTCTAATATGCAGGATCTAGAACCTTGGCTTTTATCTACTTTGTTTCTAGGTGATAGACCTCGGATTTAAGAACCTAGAACCCCAAATTCTGGCTCAAATATAAAGAGTTTAAGAACATTAAGAATTTTCTGCTGAACTATCATGTTCTACCAAAAACAGTTAATTAGCAATGAGTGCGGAGTTAAACCTCAGACATAAGGACCTAGAACCTCAGATTTTTCTAGAACCTACTTCCAAAACAACTTCCAAATAGTAGCATCAACTGAAGATACGTTATTTTGTTCCTGCTCAGTCTCACCAGTCATTGGTTTTACAGATTATTTAAGAATCTAGAACCTTGACTTTTATCTAGAACCATATTTCAGGTTTCAAAATTTTAGATCTGGGCCCATCTTTACATTAAAAGTAACACATTTTATTAATTTAGTCTCATTTCATGTGGGGTTTTTTTCTTTAATTTTTAATTCTTGTTTATATCTAATCCCGTGTTCTCCAGAGGAACCACAGCACCTAAACAGCAATTATAAATGGAGTGGGCGTGACTTAACAGTATAATGAGCACACTTAATTGACCTTCCTAACCTGTTCCTGAACTCAGCAATTATGTCCCAATTATGTCTTGTTCTGATGACAAGCAAGTGGTTGCTACAGAACTTGCTACAGAACCTGCCATGGATTCGTACCTTCTGCTAGTGCCCAGTGGAATTAGGCTTAGGCTTCACCTTCTCTCCGCACGACCCTGACCAGGCAAAGCAGGATGTTTTGCTTTGCTCTATGGGGAATTAAAGCACATCTAAAGTTCTACCTTCAGCAAAGATCTGCCTCAGCACTCAGAACCTCACCTCTGGCACCAGACGCAACTCTCTCTCTCTCTAGAGATAAGCTCACCTTGCTAACTTGGGGGCTCTGCCAGAACCCCGTGCATCATGGGATCACACTGCAGCCAGAACCATATACTTACATTATGGAGAATTGAAGAACCATAATCCTGATCCATAAACAAACTTCCAAACAAGTCCCAATATCAAGGTAAACCGCAAGCCCTGTTATCTAGAACCATCATCCTAATCCATAAACAAACTCTTAAACAAGTCCCAATATCAAGGTACACTGCAAGTTCTATTATCTAGAGCCATAATCTTGATTCAGAACCAAACCACAGGTTTGGACAGTTTTACTGTCTTACATGTCAAGAGTCATAACAGATTTACGACATTGAAAGACTTTAGATTTAGCCTTGGAACCACAATAAGTACCAAGAACCAAAGCCCAGCTGTCAGTATCAGGAGATAGACCTCAGGTTCAGAAGCTAGAACAATTATCTTAATCCAGAACATTACCAAGTTGTATCAGGTTTCATTGCATTGTTATAAACGTTTTATAAAGATCCCAAAGAACCAAACTTTAAATTGTCAACTTGCCATTAAAACCATAACCTGTACAAAGAACCAAACCTCAGGTTCTACTGTCAGAAACCATTAGACATTACACTCACACAATTTAACCTGGTTATATCACACACAGTTTAACAGCAGAACCACAATCTTCATCCAGAACCCAACTGACTCAAAGATTGGGATTGAAGCAGTAATATTGTTATCTAGAACCAAAGTTCATGTTCCACTATGAATTAACCAATTCTCAGATTCCTAAGGATTATCTTTTTATGATCTTTGGATAGCATGCTCAGTATTCTAGCACATGCTGCATCCTGGTGAGGGTGGTGGTGACACTGGGTGCCAGACGGGCAGAACGAGCTTGACAAGGTGCCAGTCTATCACAGGGCATCACACACACTAAGTCCTCCAGACCTAGGGAGGATCACAGCATTCCTCTGCTTGTAATAAAAAATCAGAGCAGCACTCTTGATAAAGATATATGATGTGTGGTTCTAATCAATAAGAAAAAACAGAGCAGCTGGTACCAATGCTCCGATCAATACATGTAGCATCTACTAATCACTGGTCAGGACAATGGAGAACATCGGATATGGACAAGGACCCGGAACCCCTGATGGGTCTGAGAGGGAACGGTCATCTATCTCAATAACGTCCATGGATTCCATGGGCTCCGGTTCAGGATGCCACCTTCACTACCAGTCGGTTTTGCCCTGCTTAAGCTACAGTGCACAAAAATGCTCAACAGTTAAAGAACATCCAGAACTTCTTCATTTAACTAGAACCAAACTTTAATTTGTAGTATATTTAGCCAGACATGAAGTTCAGCCTGCCCCAGCACCATGTGCTAACCATCAGCTTCATCCAGAGTCCAGTGTGTGTCAAACCTCAGAATTTAGCAGTTAAAACCATAATATTTACCTAGAACCAAACTTTAGGCTCCAGTATTGAGTATTAAAACTACAATGTGGCATCACCAGTATGTCCATAATCTTAAATGAGGACCAATCACTGATTTCTAAGATCAGGAGTTAAGTCTAAATCAGGATCTAGAACCTTGGCTTTTATCTAGAACTAAACTGTTGGTTTCAAAATTAAGAGTTAAATATTATATTGTTGTTTCAACAGTAAAATTGTAATCTTTACTGAAAACCACACTTTCTAGGTGATAGACCTAGGATTTGATAACCCAGAACCCCAACTTCTGTTTTGAATATAAGAACATTGAGAATTTTCTACTAAACTATCATTTTCTACCAAAAACAGGTAATTGGCTTCTTATATCAGGAGTAAAACCTCAGACATAAGGACCTAGAACCTCATATTTATCTAGAACCTACTTTCAAAACTGAGAGTTAAACATCCCATAGTAGTTTCAACCGCAGAAACATTGTTCATTGTTTTAATTTCTTTATTTTTTTACTTTTTCTTGCTCAATCTCACCAGCCCTTTGTTTCACTGAAGATTTAAAGATCTAGAACATTGGTCTTTATCTAGAACTAAACTGCTGGTTTCAAAATGAAGAGTTAAACATTACAGTGTTGCATCAACAGTAGAACCATAATCCTGACAGAAAACCACACTTTGTTTCTAGGTGAAGGATCTCGAATTTAAGGACCTACAACCCCATCTTCTAGCTTAAGCCTCAGATTTAATACCTTAGGTTTAAAACTTATAACTTTTCATCTAGAACCAAAATTCAGGTTCCAGTATTAAACATTACACTGGATCACCAATAGTAGAAACATAATCTTGACTGACAACTAATTATTTATTATTAATATAATTATAATCTATCAGATTTAAGGATTTAGAACCTAAAATTTACCTAGAACGTAACTTGTGGCTTCAAAATTACTAATCAAGGTAATCATGGCATTGTGGCATCAACAGTAGAACCACACACATGATCAAGACCCAATTCTTTGTTTCTATAAAAGAAATATCTCATATACTAAGAGGTAAACTTTTTAAACCTTGACTGAAAACCAAACTTTGTTTTTCCAAATATCTAGAGATTGAAGGACCCAGAACCGCAGTTTTTATTTGGAACCAAACCTCACAATCCACAATGCAGAGATAAACATTATATTGTAGGTTCAACAGTAGAGTTTCTAATATCAGGGGTCAAAAGATTTAAGAATCTAGAACCAATTTATTTACCTAGAACCAAATTTAAGCTTCCAACATTGAGTTAAACTTTACTTCTAGGACCAATAGAGGCAAAGTCCTGACTGAGAACTAATCCATGATATCTAATATCAGCAGTTAAACTTTAAATTTTAGCACCAAGAACCTTTCAACTAGAACCAAACTTCAGGTTCCAGAATTTAGAGTTAAACACTGTCTAATCAACAGAATGAACCATAACTTCGATCCAGAAACAGTCCCAATTTCCCAGCCCCAACATCAGGAGTTAAACCTCATATTTAACAATCTAGAACCCTTATCTGTTATCTAGAACCATGTTCCATTATTACATTGTATTACATCAACAATAGAACCATACTCATGATCAAGAGCCAGTCCTTGGGAAGGACCTAGAACCATCCTCTAATATTACAAGATCAAGTTTTTATTCAGAAGAACCAGAGGCTTTATCCAGAACCAATATACGGAACTGTTAAAGTTCTGCATTGAATAGCTACACGTTAAGATCTGAACTTGGCAGCAGCTCTAATTGGAAGTAATATTTTTATATAGAACCAGACCTCAGGACTGCTGAGTAAAAAAAAAACAACGAGAGCATCATGGATGGGATCCTCGTTAAACAGGTCCCTTGGGAGACTCCACCTCAGCGCAGACTAAAAGTGCTGGTGTAGAAAGAACCATGTGATGTCCGAATATTTATGGCCGTGCATGTGTGTGTGTGTGTGTGTGTGTGTGTGTGTGCATGATGATTAGTGAGTACAGTGGAATCTAGAAGAACCTACAGGCCATGTCTATGACTCATATTATGTAAATGAGTAGTGATGGACTCTCGGGTTCTTCCGGAAGCTCATTAGCATATGAACGGCATGAGAAGGAGCTCCTGCTAATGTATTTACACGCACGTGTGTGTGTGTGAGTGTGTGAGTCAGATTATGTGCGTCAGTGTGTGAAGGTGTGCCTGAAGGGAGCAGTGCGTTGTGTAACGGTATGGTAGCGAGTGTGTGTGTGTGTGTGTGTGTGTGTGTGTGTGTGTGTGTGTGTGTGTGTGTGTGTGTGTGTGTGCGTGTGTTGCGTCTGAAGTGTAGCTGAGGTGTAAAATCAGACTCACATGCTTTTCTGAAAGCTGCAAGATGTTAAAATTGGGCAAAAACACCGTGAAGGGGAAAAAAAGATGAACAGTCTCGAAATGAAAAAGACATGCAGGCAACCAAAGAATGTTTTCAGGAACCGAGCCACAGGGTTAAGAGTAGATTTAATAACATGCAGGACTTTTAAAAGCAGAAACCTCTTAACGTGTGTTAAAGGCTTTGCGTGGATTGATTTAGGAGCTCCTTTCTAACAACCGCAGATGTATGATTTAATGTTGAGCTTCTAGGAACCCATGGTTTTGGAGATATCCTGGAGGTTCCGACCACAGGTCCTTCTAGGAGCCTGTGGTTTTGCTTGGAACCTTGTAGGAGTCCATGATTTTGGGCAGATCCTTTTGGGAGATCCCAATGTTTTGGACAGATCATTCTAGGAGCGTTCTAAGATCCAGTGTTATTTGGTAGAACACTCTGAGGTTTTTTGACAGATCTTTTCACAACTTGGTTTTGTGAATTACCCTGCCGTGGTTCTTGACAGATCCTTTTGAGGGCACTATTTGTTTGTGAACCTTCTAGAACCTTTCTAATGGTTTTGGGAGAATCCATGAAACAGCAGACAGATAAGAGACAGATCCTTCTTGGAGCCCATGGTTTTTGGGCTGATCTTTCATTGAGCCATTGTTCTTTGATAGAACCGCCTAGGATTCTGGGGTTTTGGGATGGATCCTCCTAGCAGTCCAAGGATAGATCCTTCAGATGATTTGGGTCGCGATCTTGCTAAGAACTCTTAACAGGTCCTTCAAGGATCAGTCCTTTTGTGATCTCATGATCCAATTAATTTTTGCCATGGACACACACACACACACACACACACACACACATACACATAAAGCGTGTTTCCTTAATCAGTAATAAGAATCAGCACTCCTTCATTAGGGCACATTGTTCAAATATGAGACAGAGCCAGTTCTCACACACACACACACACACGCATGCGTTATTAATGTTACCGCCAGGTCTGCTGAAACAAGACCGTGTCCTCCGCTCGCCCTTGTACAACGAAAAGCACACTCACGCTGTCATACACAGACACACAAATCCTCATGTCTCAGGCGTGGATTTGCTCACACACACAACCAGCACTTAAACAAGCATACGTATAGAGCTTGGACAGAGAATGATCACTAAGCTGAGGTGTGTGTGTTTTGGGGTCCAGATCTTTCCCGAGGTCCCCATAGGGATAGGAATATCTAACATTTGTTATTCTGGCTCCATTTTCGGGGATTTTCTAAGATTCAACTTTCTTAGGAATATCAGCAGAAAGTCCTCACAACGATAGAAAGGCAAATTGTGTGTATGTGTGTGTGTGTGTGTGTGTTGTCTCATCTATCAGCAATGTCTTCGGAGTCTCCGAGGACTCGTCCATCCCCGTCTCGTGTATCAGTGCGCGCAAAATTATTAAAACGGGCAAAATAAAAGGAGATTAATACTCAGAAATTGAATAATAGACAAATTAATTTTAAATAATAACCAAACGAAACAAAATTCACTGAAATGACCTTCTTCTAGATCCTTCCAGGAGCCCAGCATTTTAGACAGATCATTCTGTGAATTTGCAGTTGTGGCAAAATCCATCTAGAATAACAACGTTTTACTGAGAACCTTGTAGGAGCACATCATGTTGGACATATGCTACTAGAGGTCCATGGCTTTGGACAGATCTTTCATGGCACCTATGGTGGAGGGCCCCTTCTTAGAGAACACCGTTTTGGAAAGATCCTTTTAGGAGTCTACGGATTGGGACATATTCTTCTAAGAACCCACAGTTTTTTACATATTCTTCTAGGAGGCCATGGTTTTTTGACAGTTCCTTCTAGGAGTTTACAAACCCTTCTGAGGGTCCACAGATTTGGACAGATCCTTCTAGGGGTCTATGGTTTTTGACAGATCCTTCTACGGGTCTATGGTTTTTGACAGATACTTGTAGGAGTCCTTTGATATTTGATGGAACCCTGTAGGAGTCAGTGGGTTTTGACAGATCTTTCTATGACCTTGAGGGAACCCCCGAAATTTGAAACAATCTCGAAAGGAGCTCTGAAATTCAGAGCGATAACAGAGGAGCCCCTGGCAAGGTGCAGGACAGAGAGAAGATGTGGGACAAGAGAGCTTTGAGAACCAGTGCTCCGGCAACTGAGCCTCTTGGGTTCCTACACAGCCTTTGGTGATTCAATGTTGCGTCTAATTGCATGCCCTTTCTTTCCCACCATAGGTCCCTTCCCCACTGAGTTCTGTCCCAGTTCTCAGGGGCCATCGCAGGTTTTATCCTGTCTGTTTGTCCGTTTACTGATTTGCCAGTGGGGCTGCCGTCCTTCCTGAGACTCCTGAGAGAGAGCACGGTGCCTGGGTGTGTGGTAGTGCCATCAGAGCAGTGGCGCCCCCTCATGGCAGAGTCATTTAGGAAGAAGACTAAATGTTGCACATGGTATGTTTTCTGTTTGTACTGCTCAGTGAGTTAATGAGTGTAGCTCCGTGAGGTTGAGGTCGACGCTACACTCCTCTGTAACTCCACATGGGCAAATGACCCAGTTACTCAGCCCATCTCTTTTTGTCCTTGGCTGCCTTTGTGAACGTAAACCCTCTTTCCCCCTTCACGGTTTTCTTACATGATTTACGGTGACGTAATAACGACACAACAGGATCTCGCTGAGCTTTCTCTATGTTTTGGTCGCCTTGTCTTTTCTTCCTCTGTTTCAAGTTTTCTCCCCATCTCTCTCAGGTGTGATTTATACTTTTGTCCCATCGGAAAATTTTCATATTTAAACGGAAAGATGGAGGGAGCTGGGCTTTTGCACCAAGGCTGGAACGACTGAAGGTGACTGAGAAACTGGCGAGAGAGAGAGAGAGAGAGAGAGAGAGAGAGAGAGAGAGAGAGAGAGAGAGAGAGAGAGCGCAAGGGTAGATTAATATCAGGAAAAATGACTTCTGGATTTTCAACCACAAGGCCGTTTCAGAAATGGACTAAAATTTAAAAGAACGAGTAGACTGTAAGAAAAGGACATAGAAGACATTTGAGCCGTAATCGTGGCTGTATAAGCTGATCGTATCTAGACTCAGGTCACGCTACTCTTGAAAGCCACTTTGGATCAAATGAAAAACTATGGTTTGATTCCAATATGAACACCAAAAGAATGTAAAGCGTACGTTTATGCATTTAAGAGGGCATTTTAGTCCTGGTTCTCTTAGTGTTCACACTGGCATTCTCAACATCAAACCAAAATACATCAACAAAGTCATAATACACCAACGTCTAACTGGTAACGTAACGTAACGTAACATAACGTAATGTTAGAGAGTCGCCCAGTGCTGAGAAGCATGGTGCAGAAGATACACCAACCCTCGGCTGTTCCCAGATACTGCAGGGTTCTAAATTCACATTCAGGCTCCCCTGAAATGTGAACCGGGCACCAGGAGCTTCCTGCTGGATGGGTTTAACCAACTAGAAAACACAAGTGGTGTGGGGTAAAGCATGGCACCACTGAACCCTGCTGCAGTGGAAATGTGTTGTGTGGAGTGATGAATCAGGCTTGTCTACATTATAAACTGTATCAGTCTGATGGCTGACTTTGGGTTTAGTGAATCTGGGTTTCAGTAAGTCGGGATTTGTTGAGGTTTGATGAGGCAGAGTTTGGTAAGATTGAGTTTGGTGAGTCAGGGTTTATTGAGTCTTGGCCTGATAAATCTGGGTTTTTTGAGTCTCTGTTTGGTGTGTTGGAGTTGGGGAGTCAGGGTTTAGTGAATCAGGGTTTAGTGAATCAGGGTTTAGTGAGTCTGGGTTTAGTGAATTGTGGTTTGGCTTGTTTGGGTTTTATGTGTTGAAATTTGGTGAGTCAGGGTTTATTGAGTTAGAGTTTGATAAATCAGGATGTAGAGATTCTGGAATTGGGCAGCTGGGATTTGGTGAGTCAGAGTTTGATAAATGAGGATTTGGTTAGTCTGGATTTGGTTAATTTGGGTTTGGTGAGTCTGGATTTGGTTAATTTGGGTTTGGTGAGTCGGAGTTTGGTGAGTCTGGATTTGGTGCGTTTGATTTTGGTGAGTCTGGATTTACTGATTTGGGGGTTGATGAATCCAGTGAAGGGAAATTTTAATGCTTCAGCAGAACCAACAGATTTTGAGCAATCATACTCTTCTGAATTTGTAGGAACAGTTTAGTGAAGAACCTTTTCTTTTCCGTGGTTTGAGCCAGGCCCTCTCGTACCAACAACAAACACTCTTTTGGATGAATCCCCACACTAACAGTCCAAAATGTTGTAGAAAGTCTTCTAAAGGAGAACCAGCTAATTATTAATACCCATTAATATTGGATTTAGAATGAGAGCCATAAAACTCATGTAGGTGGAAAAAAAAGTTTTGTATATATATATATATTGTGTATTACTATATTTATTTATAACTACAGCCATGGAATTTAATTCTGCTGGTTGTCTTAACCCAAACACTTCATTATTCATCAAACCCTGTTGCTGAAGGTCTTTTTTGTGAGGTAAGTTTTTTTTCCGCTCCATTCCTTCTGCTCCTGCTTACTGTACCGATACAGAAGCACTGAAACAGCTGTTTTTATCACAATCTGGACTTTTTCTTTCTCTCTAAGGATTTTAAGAGAAGCAAAGCTGTTACTCTGAGGACACTCTGATTCATAGCTTATGTGGAGTTTGAATTTTGCTGATTTGTAGATATTGCATTAATGTGTAAGCTTTATGTTCTTGGTTTTATCGCTGAGGTGTCAGAAGTCCAGCGGTGGAAGCGTAAGCCTTGAATGTACCTGAACAGTTTACCTATGAATCGAGAGTAAGAAAGGAACAATGTGATAAAAAAACAAAAATATACATCCATTTCTAAATATATAGTTATTAATAATGAGCTGGTTTCCCTTTAGGCAGCCTTCTACAACATTTTCGACTTTTGGCTCACCAAACCCAGACTCAACAAATCCAGACTCATCAAATCCAAACTCACCAAACCCTAACTAACCAAACCCAGACTAACCAAATCCATACTCACCAAACCCAAACTCATCAAAGCCAAACTCATTAAGCCCCCACCTCAACAAATCTAGACTCACCAAACCCTGACTAACCACATCCAGACTTAACAAACCCCAACTCATCAAATTCAAACTCACCAAACTGTGACTAACAAACCTCGAGTCACCAAACCTAGACTCAACAAATCCAGACTCACCAAACGCAGAGTCAGCAAAACTAGACTCAACAAATCCAGTCACACCAAACACAGAATAACCAAATCCAGACTAGCCAAACCCAGACTCAACAAATCCAGGCTACCCAAATACAGACTCACCAAACCCAGACTCATCAAACCCAAACTCACCAAACCTAGAATAACCAAATCAGGACTAACCAAACCCCTGACTCATCAAATCCAAACTCAACAAATCCAAACTAACCAAACCCAAACTCACCAAATTTTGTTCACCCATGGTAACAGGACTGAATGAAATACCTGAATTCAGAATAATAACATGAGATGTGTCCCAATACTTTTGGACAATGGTTGTATGGAAGACAATCAGTATCAGCAGAACAGGTCGTATTGAACCTCACTTCATGACCTCCTAAAACATTAAAGCAGTTCATAATTCAAATGAAATCCACCTCACATCTTTGAGATGGAAAAGTACAAACTCTTTACCAATATTTTTGGGTATGAACAATTTTTGGCTATGTAGCCCACAAGAACTGGTAATTAATAATTGTTACCTGTTGCTGCAAATCATCTTCAAAACTGGGCTGAAAACCAAAACACACATTATCTCCTTTTTTAAACTGTCCTGTCGCTGATTTACTTTCGGGTTTGTGCTTTCATTGGATCGGCCATGTTTTATTAATCTCTTTTAAACTGCTTTTCTCCTCTAAAAGTTTTCTATACTCAGTGTTTTATACTTAGTATATGAGTATATGCTAACTACATATTCTGTTTTCTCTCTCAGCTCTTCTCCCAGTACCAGTGCCAGTCATCACACTAAAATGTTCTGGTACCAGAGCCAGTTCTCAAACTAAACTGTTCCAGTACAGTTCTGGTTTTCAAACTAAGATATTCTGGTACCAATTCCGGTTCTCCCACTAAGATGTTCTTGTGGCACCAGTGCCAGTTCTCAAATTAAGATCTTCCGGTATGAGTTCCAGGCCTCACACTAATATCTTCTGGTACCAGTTCCAGTCGTCAGCCTATCGTATTTTTGTGGTTCCAGTTCCTGTCCTATTCGAGGAGATCCTACAGTAACTCTGGTGCAGTGTTATTGCTCTCAGAAGGTTTCAATCTTCTTGGCAATGCTCATCGTTTTCTCAACAGACAGGATTTATCTGTGATCAGGGTTTCTCTCTGAGATGAGACGATGTGATGTGGTTTAATCAGAAGCTCACAGTGAGTTGGAATGAAATGTTCTCATGAATATTCTCGCATCTTCACTTTGTGACCAGCTGCAATTAAGTTCCAGTGCTCCCGATTCTTATTCCCATCACTTTATGCCACTAATTAAAAAATACCTATAGAAAAACCTAAAACCTAAAAATACCTGAAGATCAGGAAATGATTTGCTGCATGGAGAAGAAGCTGCTCTGCAACATAAAGCTCTCTATGCAGGGCTGAATAATATCGGCTCACCCGGTCATCACGATAACGATTTCACACGATATAGATCTCTGCTCGGTCTTCTCTAAAGCAAGAGTAATCTCCCCATATGGCTGAAATCTTGGTGGAAGCTTCTTTTTCTCTTAGCCATCCTGACAGAATTTGGATCCCAATCTTTTGATCTTTAGATCGAAACAATTATAGAAATGGTCATCGATTTTATTCATTAAGCACCATGAGGACATGTCCAATGTTGATGCTCATCAACCTCATCAACCTTCTAGAATGAACACAGCATAGAACGCACCCTACACCTTATGGACCTGAGCTGCAGTCCTGTTCCAGACAGACGGTCAAATTCAGAGGACAAGTCACATGACTTAATCCGAAGACTCTGTCATGGCCCGCACTATATCTGATAATCCGTTCATAGTTAGGAGGAGATTTTCATCTGCTGCAGGAACTCGCAAAAGAAAACTTGGCGCTCGCCTGAGGAACGTCTGCGTTCTCCTGAAGGTCAGTTTGAGAACTTCTAACATTTACATGACATCATGTTTACCATTCTGATTGGCTGAGAGCATTAAATGTATTTAGAAATTCCTATTTCAGCAAGAAAGCCCATTTTGAAGAACACTTTGAACGTCAGGGTCCCTTTGAAGATCAGCAGTCAGTAACTGTAACTGTCTTCTTTGGGCCAAGAAAATACCCACAACCCCATTACACCTCCATCAGCAGCATGAACCATGGTACCTGGTTGTATGATGAATGGATCCGTATTTTTTTCATGATGTTTTACGACAAATTCGGACCCTCCCATCAGAACGTCGCACCATATATCAAGTATCAAATATCTTCTTTTCTTGTTTTGGTTTGGGGGCTTTGTTAACGGGCAGGAGCAGCACCTGGTGTGGTTTTCTGCTGTTGTAGCCCATCTGTTTCAAGGTTTGATATTGTTTGTTGCATTTTCACCCAGAGACCTGCCCTCACTGGATAGTTTCTCCTCTTGTCCTCAGACTATTGTTCTGTAAATCCTAGAGATGGTGCCGTTTGAGAAAAACATCCAAACCAAAAAAGTTCCAGATTCGGAAACACAGGAATAAATGCGCTGAGTTGTTGCATTGTGATTGGCTGATGAGATATTTGTGTTCAGTGGGTTTGCATAATAAAGTCCGGTCAGGTCATATGACTAAATAAATACTTTGTTATGTCGATAAATGTATCGATGATGACTAACCAGTGAACAGCAGCCGTGTTGAAGCCATTAATAACATAAGAGCATCTTCATCCTGGGCCAGGTTCCGAAGCAGAACGCTTTCGTTATCGTTTAATCTCCCGATTTCATTTGCATGCTCAGCTTCTCTCTCGCTTTGGGCGGTCATAAATCATCGGGTGCAGAAGGGAAAATGGAGCTGAGCTACGAGATGCTCTTGCGTTATTTGTGTATTTGTCACGCTACATTAACCGCAGCCGCCTTAAAATTTACTGCCTCGCCTTCAACGACGGCAGAAAGGAGCCTCTCCCCGTTTGAGCCGCCTGCGATATAATTAGCTCCTGTCACCTCTGATGCGTTCTTCTAATTAGCTCTGTTATGAAGTGAAATTGTTTTCATGATTCGAGCTGATCGGAGTCTGCCTTTCACCATTAGCAGGTCCCGAGAACGCTTTCCTCTTCTCCTTAAGAGACGGCGAGGTGCCGCGCCAACGTCATCCCGTTTCATGAGTTAATTAACACCTCATCGTTTTTGTTTTCGGGAGCTTGGCGATTCATAGAAATATAAAAGTTAGCTCAGGTTCGATCCTCCTTTTTTTCATCTCCCAAAAAAGTTCACTAATCCTTATTGGTCTGGGCACGATCCCCGTTTCCATGGTAATGGTCCGTCCTAGATGCCTCCCAGCCCAGAAAAGTGGGCGGATCTTGGGGACCTGGTTACCACGAGGCTTGTTTTTTGTACAGTAAAGTTGTAAGTGGTATTTGTGAATGTAACTCTGTATTGTAGAGCTTGATAAAGGTTTGATAAAGTAATCCCTTACCCATGTGCTTCTATAAGATATTGATGAACGAATGTTCTGAGGGAGCGCAGAGAGATCACCTCTCTACAGTTTAGGCTATTTAGGACTAAAATTCCTCAGGTTTCTGTGTTGTTTAATCATTTTATGCTCTGTAGAGACAGAAATATCTGCACTAAATCTCTTCCCATCTTTATTAGAGGAACATGTTTATAAACATTTAGTCATAAAATGGAGGGAGTTCCTCTGATCATCTTTACTCCTCAAAGACTCTGTTACTGTCTGCAAAAAATCTAATTTCAAAATAAACGTTTTGTTTTAGATGCATTTTCCGTCTCCTCCCAACATTTTCTGATTTGGGGCTGCAGCTTTGTAGAAAACTTATTCTGTATAATTATTATCATCTTCTTGTAGTCACTAATGCACTGGAGGCGTCTTAGAAGCTCCATCATGTTCTCTTCGTGTCAGCAAGAGAGCCGTTGTGACTGGGCATGCCGCTGGTTGTCATAACAACACTATCGATTAAACAGCAGTCTGCTCCTTGATATGATAAACGCTGAAATAAAAGGCAGGGTTTTTTTTGTAAAAGACGCCCCGTCTAACCTTCCAGAGTGCTCTCTTTAATTGTCTGTTACCAAATCTTCTGGGTGATCTCACCTGAAATATTTCTTCAGCGACACAACAATATGACCGAACCGTCCAAAAACTCGACCCACCAGGCTAGAACGTCAGGAAACCATCAAGAAGAGACTATCAAAGAAATTTATATCTAAAGCGCCAAAACAGTCAGGACACTAGATGAAGCATAAATATAATTCTGTAAGTTCCTGCAAGCTTATCATCCTGAGGTCTATAGGATCCTACTGAAGTAAACCCATGTCCTACAAGCTCCCATTCCAGCTAGAACCAGGCTTAAAGGAACCAAAGATCACTGGCCCAACAAGCCACTTCTGCTTTGTGGAGACCAACATGTCTTGTGCTCCTGAGGCAATAAGCTTCAACCTCTGCCATCTTGAGGTCCACGTTCCTCTGCCCAGTCGTTTTGAGGCCTACAGAGGTCCACAAGCTTCTACTTCTGCCTTTAAGTCCTACAATGTTAGACATGTGCCATCCTGAGACCCAAATCCCAGATATCCAACTAATGCCACCTCAGGACCTCAAACTCTGGGTCCAGACATCCAACAGCCCATAATATCCTCACAGGCTCTCTATAAGCCTGTTTGGTGAGAGTGAGAAGTTTAACCAGACATTTCAGACATGGCTGCTGTTAGTAGTGTTAGTTAGCATGTGGATAAGGGCAGGGGGCGGGTCAGGAAGGCTACACTCCACTTACTCTGAGGACATAAAGGACGACATGGGTCCGACTTCCTTAGCTTTCTGCAGTGCATGCTTCTGATTAAATGCTTCCTCTTCCTCCTCTTCATCCTGTACAGCAAAATAATTTAGAATCACTTATTACTACCATAAAGCTCCATTCAGACTTACACAGCGACACCTAGTGGAATAATCACAAAATTGATTTGTTTCTTCTTTAATTACAGCAATGTGAAAAACTATAGCAACCGCCTAGCAACGACTTAGCAACTATCTGAGAAACTAAAGCAACCACTTAGCAACCACCTGAGAAACTATAGCAACCACTTTGCAACTATCTGAGAAACTATAGCAACCACTTAGCAACACCATAGCAACGACCATTAGGCAAACATTAGGAACTATCTGATAAACTATAGCAACTATAGCAACTATCTAGAAACCACTTAGCAACTACATCTACTACATGGAAGGCTATAGAAAGCATTTAGTAACAGTATAGAAACCACTAAGCAATGTTGTAGCAACTGCCTAACAACCACTTAACAACTACATGAGAAACCATTACAACAACTTAGCAACACTATAGCAACCATCAGCATAGCAATCACTTGGAATACCATAGCAATCATCTAGCAATGACTTAGCAACACCATCGCTACCACATAACAGCCCACCATAGAAACTACCTACAAACCACTACCTAGAAACAGCATAGCAACCAGGATACCATATCAAATGCCTGGTATTAAGTAAGCCCACAAGAATTACCAAGCAACACAACTGCAACAGCCTAGTAACTGTTAGCAACCCATAACAACCACCTGGGACACCATAGCAACCAGCTAGTAATACCCATGCAACCAAGTAGCAACACATTACCCCCCACCTACCAAATCTGTTGCACCTTGCTAACCATGTAGCAATAGCCTACCATGTACCGGTGTTTATTTTTATTTTTTTTTTCAAGAAATGCACTGTTTTAGTTCTTCTCGCTATGGTGACACTAAATTCTACACACAGCATCGGTAATGCCCCAGTAGCCATTAGCTTAACCCAGTAGCTTAAGATCTCAGCTTAGTGAGGAATAATGTGTGTGTTTAAATATGAAACAAATTTTCTTTGAGGGTGAACTTAATGGAAAGTTACCTTCGTCAGCTCTTGGGCATTGGCTAAATTGTCCACCGCGATGGCCAAAAAGACATTGAGGAGAGTGTCTGGTAGTTCTTTTAAGGATCAAACGCGCTTCAGAGCACAGAACTCTTAAAAATATTGGGTAAAAGTGGAAAGTACAAAGGCCCATGGTAAGAGACTTGTGGGATACCACTCTTATTATCACATCGCTTTGATGCTTTCAATCATTCATAAAGTGTAGGACCCATCCGGGTGGCTCCCTCTGCAGGGTTAATTTCCACCTTGCACTAGAGGCTGACATTTTTCACGTGATTCCCGTGGGATGGGACTCAACTATTACTCATGTGATTGGGACGATACAGGATAAAAAAGTTAACGCGATCAGACGGGAGCGGGAACCATTAAATAAGACAAAAGACAAACATAGAATAGGCACTGCCATTTTGTCGTTTTTTTCTTTTAAGAATCCTACAGTAACGGAATTCTAAAGACCTACACTGCCCAGAAGCCAACGGTGCTTCCTGCCACAGCTTCCCACCGGAATTCATAGAACAGCAGCAATGGAGGGAGTAAACACAAGGGCTGCGTCTGAAATCGCAT
>JAUZST010002628.1:0-17866 GCA_034779995.1 Parotocinclus haroldoi | reverse complement strand
AAAGGGGAAAAAAAAAAAAAAAAAAAAAAAAAAAACAACCCCAAAACAAACCGTTTACAAGTCTTTAACTTCAATGAGGTCATCAAAGCTCCCAAAGAGCAGGGAGTGTTTCGAGAGACAGGAGGAAGAAGAGGACAGAAGCACCTCCTCCCATCCGTCCACCCATCCATGCATCCGTCGGCACGAACCTCGAACCCTGACCTTCTCCCCGTTGCTGGATGGACCTGATGAGGCGACGTCCCTCTTTGTCTTTTCTGCAGCTTGGTTCCTCTTCCTCGCCTCCTTCCATATTTGGCTTGGAAACGTTTTTTGGTTTGCTTCTGTGGACTTTGGGTTGGCTGTAAAACTTCACTGGTGCCCAGGATCGAGGGAAACGTCCGTTCTGCAAAACCTCCCCCGCTGATGTCCGATCCAGTTTGTGTGTGTGTGTGTGTGTGTCTGTGTGTGTGTGTGAGGGAGGGAGGTCTGGAAGAAGAGGGTCTCCGTTGACCTTGCATCGCACTGAGAGACCAATGATGCATCTGATGAGTCGCTTTGGTATCCAAGGAGCGGAATGAAGTCGATGAAGGTGGAATGAAGGATGGAACGTAAAACAAACATGCAACGACCGACCTTACACACTAAATCGGAAGGGCGTGATTAGACCCGACGCGACGCCATATCAAAATGATGACGATGATGATGAGGTTCAACCTAAGGACCTAAAGGAGGAAACGCTGAAGAGGTAGAAAGAGGAGGAAATCTGTACCTACGACGTCTATTCAATAACGGCTCGTTCACTGTAACGGCAACACACAGCTAATACGTGGAGATCGACCTCTTTAGAAGACGCAAATGAGTCGGGTGTACAAACGGTGACGTACAGACGCAAGACGATGACAGATGACGCAACGGCATGGAGACTGCTGGATGCGCTCAGGCGGCTTGTGTTGCTGGATGCTATTTACACGTCCACTGGATAAAGCTTTTCCTTCCGTATTTTTGGTTTTGGTTATTTTTGGTATATGGATTTTTGGTTTTGGTTTGTCATCGTGAGTCTTTTAGTTCATCTCTATCACATATTTTTTTTGTTTTTTTGTTTGTTTTTTTTGGTTTTGTTTTATCAAGTTCTCTGTCCGACTGCCATTCCGACGCAGCTTCGTTATTTTCTTTTTGGCTCGTGGATCATTGAGGATCAGGATAATCCACTTTGTCTTCCATTCCCTGCAGTTCTTAAACGTTTCTTTTTGCTCTCCAGAGGAAAAAAAAAAAAAAAAAAAAAAAAAGCGGCGCCCCCACTCACCCCACCCACCCCCACCCCATGGCGCCGCGTACCCCTAGAACTCTAGAGCTTTGTATTTTTGGTTTACTTGTTAGCCTCTCCTTCGCTCCGCCCCGCCTCGCTTTGAGCGTCTCTTCATCTCTCCCCTCGTCCACTTTTGTGTATTTTTGGCATCAACGGAGTGGGAGAGAGCAAGAAAGTCGGTGCGAGACCGAAAACGGAGCACGAAAGGAGAGAAAGAGATGCTTTGGTTGAGAGAGGAGGCATCGTTTTTCCCCCTCCTGGTCCTGTGATTGGCTTCCTGGAAGTGTTCCTCAGTCTTGGTCCCTCCCAAGATCGTAGGGGCTGTGCAGCAAATCGCTGGAAGAGCACGAAGAATCAGGGCTCGAGCACGGCGAGGGACTCATGCCTCCCCCGAGCAGGAGCTTGCCCGGTTTGGAAATGTTGCCCAATCCGATGGGCGTGCCCGCTGCCATGGGCAAGAGTGACGGGTGGTTGAGGAAGAGGGAAGATGGGAGTCCTGACCTTTGTCCTCCAGAACCGCCAAGCAGCACCTTGCTGGCTCCTTCAAGAGTGGAAATGGGGGCTTGGCCACCACTGGCTGCCAGAGCTGCGAGAGAATCAGATACCAGAAATCAGTGTCCTACCACAGTGACGTTCCCAAAAAGTCTCAGACGAATCGACAAACAACAAACACACGTTTCAGAGAATGGAGCAATGATTACAGTGATGATCGGAAAAAGCCGTGCACTACATTCAAACAAGGTTTTTAGAGATGATTGAACATACAACCTAAAGCTAAGATGGCCCATGCAGCTCCCAGTATAACTTCTAGGCCCCCGGACCTCCCCCTGGACAAACTGCGGGAGTGTCCCCCTGTTAAAAGGATCCACCTTCTTTTTGAATCGATCTGACAACCCTGCTCATTTGTCCCGCAGAAGAAGAAGAAGAAGAAGAAGAAGATGAAGATGAAGAAGAAGAAGGAGGGCTCACAAGACAGATCTGAAGAAACAATGGCACACGTACGACACTGTGACACAAACACAAAGCACAGCTTCCTGCTCTCCCACACACCTTGGATGGTGGCGATGTGGTTGCTGCCACGCAAGGCTTGGTTCATTCCTGTGTTAACTCCAATCACCGTGTTCCTGAGCCACGGGCGCAAACGCGAAAGCAAACGGACACGACGGCAGAGGGAAGGAAGGAGGAGAGCAGAGAAATGGGGTCAGACATCGAGAGGCCGGTCACACTGCGACCACATTCGTGGTCCTTCAACACACGAAGGAACTGTTTTAGTCAAGCACAGATGACGAGATCAGGGCAGCGGGAATCCGAATCAGACAAACAGTTCATGCAACAGTAAGGCTTCTAGATTAAAAATGATTCTTCCATGATATACAGTGCTGTGCAAAAGTCTTAGGCCACCTTTAGATTTGTTTTGCTTTACCATAATACAGGGACCATGCATAACACATTTCTGAGGACTGGAATCCAAAAATTTGAAACTTTGGATGCCTCGCTCTACAAGTGCTCTAGTCCGATCGTCTTCTTTCATAGGTTTGTGAGCTTTCGCACATCTTTTTTTTTTTTTTCTCTTTACACCCTGTTCCACTTCTGAGAAATGGGTTTCTTGGCTGCTACACTTCCAAAAGGATCACCTGATCACATTTCTGTGGACTGTAGAAGGGTCAGTACATTCATTCACTGATACCAGAGCTCCCAGGTACTGCTCAAGTTTAAAGAGGAAGTCACACTCACCATAAAAGCAGTTTTTAAAATCCTGCACATACATTTCCCGTAACTTCTGGTTCTATTTGAACAGAGAGGCGGATAACGAATGCTAAATGGTCACTGTACCGTCGTTTTAGCAATACCCTTTCTGATCTAATGGTGGCCTAAGACTTTTGCACGGGGGCCTGGTGGGGTAGCACCCCTGTCTCACGGCAACAAGGTCCCAGGTTCAATCCCAAGGTGCAAAATGTTCAAATGTTAGACTGCAGTTATTACTGCCAAAACCCGTGTTTCGTATAAAAGCTGTTGTCCCTCTAGGACAGCGTTTCAATTCGGCACGACGTTTACGTTTAGCCGACGCCCTTATCCAGAGCGACTTATAATTAATTGGATTGGACTGGATTAGGCGTCCAGTCGCGGCCGGCTCTCGGTCACTCGATGGATCGTCGATCTCCACGCGTTTCTGTCTTTCGTCGATGTGATCCATGAAGTATTTCGGCAGGATGGCGGAGTCGTTTGCCGTCGCTTTCTCCGCCCCTCCTCGTTTGTCCGGGCTTGGGACCGGCGTGCAGCTGTTTCCAGTTTCACAATTTAGAGACGCCAATTAACCTAACACGCATGCCTTTGGACTGTGGGAGGAAACCGG
The DNA here is from genome assembly GCA_034779995.1 of Parotocinclus haroldoi. Classification (NCBI taxonomy): domain Eukaryota; kingdom Metazoa; phylum Chordata; class Actinopteri; order Siluriformes; family Loricariidae; genus Parotocinclus; species Parotocinclus haroldoi. The sequence continues at coordinate 14,228 of JAUZST010002628.1, read as the reverse complement.
AGTACCCGGAGTAAACCCACGCAGACACGAGGAGGACATGCAGACTCCACCCAGACAGGACCCAGGCTGGCCCGCCCTGGGACCGAACCCTGGACCTTCTTGCTGTGAGGCAGCGGTGCCGCCCCACCGAGCCCCCCGTGCCTCCCCATTCCACATCCCAGAGAGTAAATAGGTTTAATGGTAATTATATAAGCATTCGAAAAATAGGTCGTGAATTCTTCTTACACGTCTCTAAGATCACGTATACAGGCAAAGAATCGCCGTACTCAAAACACTGGCTTTTCTTCATACCGAAAAACTTTTTTTAAATAGGAATTTTAATCATATTTCGGCCCTTTTAGCTTTTATTGTGAAGTGGAAATGTCTAGGTGTCTAGAGATATTTACTGTCTCTCTCTCTCTCTCTCTCTCTCCCCCTCTCTCCCTCTCCCCCTCTCCCCCTCTCTCCCTCTCCCCCTCACTCCCTCCCTCCCTCTCCCCCTCCCTCTGCAGTCAGTGTACCCCCTGAAATTCCTTCCATCACCGTGTCGTCACCACAACAATCTCTCGACGCCTCAGAGCACAGTGACAGTAACGGGCACACCGATTCCGCCTTACGCTCACCCACAGTGCCCCCTGCTGCTGACAGGTGAGTGTTAAGTGAGTCTTTCGTAGAGAGCGGTATAATTATTATTTACTAATTATTATAATTGGTCATACAGTGCAACCTCGGTTTTCGTCATGAATCCGTTCGGGTGCCTGAAGATAGCTGGAATGAACGATAACAGAAGCCATATGTCCCATAAGAAATCATGGAAATCCTTTGAATCTGTTCTGACACTCAAATAGTAACAGAAATACAGTTTTATAGAGAATAACTATAGTTAGTATAGATATTTCTAAATCCAAATTAAAGACCTATTTATCCTGGCCAGCTAGTGATTTATTTTATTTTTATTTTTTTTGGTTGGTTAGTAAAAATGTCTTAGAACTGCTATAAAACAAATGCACTTGTTTGCACTGAATGCAAGACTCGCTCAAGAGGCTCGTCAAGATGACGAGGCAGACAAATTTTTAGAAGGGTGACTGATTGCGTGACTTTCCCTCTACACTCTGGTTTAATCCCGTACCAAAGACGTGCGTTTGGACAGCTCCCGTACTGCCTCTTTGAGGCCGTAAAAGGACACAACAGGTATCCGCCGTGTCCTTTGTGTTTACAGGAACCAAAAGTAGTTTCAGCTTTTATGCTGGACGTCCTGAAGTGGAGTTGATCCAGTTCAGGAGCTGTTTGTTTTGATTCTTTATCAGTGCAATGCAAAATATAGTTATAGTTAATTAAAAAAAAAAAAAGTACTGTGTGTGGTGTGGCCAGTCGAGGACAGTGCTGCTCGTGCTTACAGCATTTTTCACGCCATTTATATTTTTGTCAGAGTGAGCACCGATGCAGAGCTCAAGGAAAACGGCATTGACATGGAGACTCAGTCCTTTGAGGAGGTGATTGAAGTGCCCGTGGTGACCAAGCTGTCCCGTACAGAGGGCGATGGAGAGGAGGAGGATGATAGGAGGAAGAGTCCACTGCTGGCTTTCACGGAGAACGGCAGCACCCACAGCCAGGTCCATCAGCAAGGTGTGTCCACATTAAGAACTCAAAGGGATGGTTCTGAAAGAAATGCAAGCTCTACAAAATGGCAGAATTACCGTCTTAGCGTCTAATATAATAAACGTAATTACCGTCTGAGCGTCTAATATAATAAACGTAATTACCGTCTGAGCGTCATTACCATCCGCAATAGTTAATGCCATATTTATTTATTTATAATTGCACTCTGCCGAGCCAAACACCCCCAAAAATATGGCAGTTAAACGATCAAGCGATAGGCGTAGCTCTTGATAATATTTTTATTTGCTGAATTTTCGATTTCAGTTACATTAGGCTGTGCCCCCCACCCCCCCACCCCACCCCTTTCTGAAATAAAATATGCTTGCTTCGAACAGTGAATAAATAAATCGAGTAAATGAATTAATTTCATGGAGGCGGACAAATTCGGAGCTTAGCCAGCCTACTTCTGCCGCTCCGCTCATAGCACCGACTATAAACACAGAAACGAAGGACACGTTGGACGAACTCAAGCTGATCCCGTAAGCAATATATTTGCTTTGTGCAAAGAGCGCCGTCTAGTGGCCATTGTGTCATTAAGAGCGAAGTCTTCTCAGTGCGCTAGAGGTGCTTTGAGTGGTTAAATCGAGTATGTGAAGCGGGAATTTGGTACGTCACGCATCTTTAAACACCATCACCGTTTTCAACCCCTACTGTACGGGGCAACATTGGGGGGGGGGTCCTTTGGGTGGTCGGTCATAAAAAATTTGCACCAGTTCTGGTCCTCGTGTTCTGCTGTTGACGTTCCTTTATTCTCTGTCCTTACAGATTCAGAAGTCTGAAATCCTGCGAGTGATGGGAAAGAAGTTTGATGCAAGAAGGTCAACTTCCGGTGGCTTCAACCACCCCCCCCCCCCCCCCCCCCTTTTTTTTTTTTATTTCCTGCAGTTGGCGAGCAACTACTGCTTCCCCTCTCCTCACAGTGAGGACAGCTCTGTCCTTGTGCGTCCTGTGTCTCAACCTCTGCCCTGACCCCTCCCGGGTTAAAGTGGTATGATCTGGGAACATAAGGTGCAGTAGTGGCTTGGGCAATTACTGTGCTGTTAGTGGGGAAGCGTCACTGTCTAGAACCTGTGGATTTAAATCAGCTGTAAAGTCTGATCTAATACTTGAAGAATCTTGTTGCGTCTGTAAAGCACTAAGCGTAGTGACCGGCTCGGATGGCGATTGGTGTTTATTAATTAGACAAGTCTAATGCAGTACTGACTCCGTTTGTTCCACGTTAACCAGACCTGGTGTAGCAGGATCTCCTGGGTGAGATTTTTACTTTATCAAATAGAGAAAGATGTATAGATAGAAACAAATCCTCCTCCTTTATGAAGCTTTAAAATTCCTTGGCCTTTTGTTGCTATGACGTCAGGTCTGACTCGAGCATCCCGAGAATCCCAACCATCTAACAATGTCCAATATCAAATCAGGTTTACTCGCTTCGGGCATTTAAGAAATGGACAAAATCAACGGCGCGCAATTTTACACTTGGCCAAAGTGTAGTCAGACGGCAACGACCGAACCCCTTTTTGGGTAGCTGGGTTTTTTTTTTTGTTTATCCACTCTAGCATAAAAAGCTGAATGTGCTAAAAAGTCCACAGCTGTGTACCTGACTTAAAGAGCACGGTGCTGCTTCTGAACGTTACTGTACTCGGTCAGGAGGACTGGAGGGAGATCATGTTGGCCCCTGCAGGCCTCCATCCCTTCTCAATTAGCCAGGTGTAGTTTATAAGACTGGGGATATGACTGAGACCACATGGTGACTGCAGTCTGTCATCTCAATAAATATGTCTTGTTGTCCTTAAAATTCAGACATCATGATACCTAATAACTGTGATGACCAAATTACGTTTTATTAAATGTCATATTTTATCCAACATTTTTCACAGCGGCTGTTTGCACGCCTAGATTTGCTTCAGTCCGTATCAGATCATTTCGATTCCGGCAAATGTTTAATTTTATACTAAACTCAGTAATCGGATACAGTTCTTCCTTCTATCGTCATCATTATTATTATTATTATTATTAAACTATGCTTAATTCCTTATAGGCAGTCACCTGTGTCCAGAACGTAATGCATTATGTTAATTGGTCACTCGCGTGTGAAATGTGACCGACTAGTATCGCTCTAACCTTGTCCTTGTCCCAAATAGGCCTTGATGCTAAAAAGCCTGGCGTTAAATAAAATAAAGCCCGGGTCCTTCACTGTCCCGCTCGCTCTCTTTCTGGTTGAGTGTTGGGCGATTCCTCCTGGATGGGACAACAGCACATTGCAGGGCAGGGACAGAATTCCCTGTTCGGCCTCCCCTCCCTCAGGCGCTGCCAGTCGTGCCTGTGTGTGTTTGTCTTAATGGAGAGTGTATGCAGGGGGTTGGTAATATTGTAGTACAATTTCTGTGGTAGCCGATGGAAAAAAGACATTCTGATTTTGCTCGAGTACAAAAATTGTGTAAAAATCGATTTTTTCCGCCACCACCGCCGCCCTGAGCTCTGTGAACTAGGGGTGAGCAATATGGAGAAAATATAATATCACGATATTGAGGCATGTTCACGATACACGATATAAACCACTAGCCAAACATTCTCCTGTGCTAACAGCGATTTGATTCCAAATGTGCTGCATCTTATATAAATGAAACGGGACTTAAACAGAACAGTCTATAAAATGAAACGCGCAGCTGGTCAGTGTTCTTTAAGCGCTGACTAAATCCTCAGAGAAGTCTGTCACGATAGCAGAATCCATCTGACTACAATTAAAATATCATCATAATGCTCACCCCTGATGTGAACATCCCCCGCAGTGCGTTTGGGGAGTACTGCCATGCTTTGAAAGGGGTTCCCTTAAACCAGCCTGGTAGTTGGATGCTGTAACTGCCGATGGGGAGAGAGGAGGATTTTTGGAATCGTGGATATATGAAGAGGCGTCGAAGTGCTGCTATGTGAAACCTGCCTTTGCCTTATCAGATCAGATCAGATCAGGGCAAGAACACGGTGTTTGAACTGAATGTTTCTTACTCGACCTGTTTAGATCAAGGGCTGATTCTTCTGCGTCATCAGGCCACACGTCACCAATACCACAGATCTCTTACCTTTCACTTTCTATGGATTTGTCTTAAATCTTAAGGAATGCTGTTCAGTAAGACTGGACTAAACATGTTTTACAGATGTGCTCGTCTCTTTGAAGGGTCGACACCAACGGCTAATGCTGTCCAGATGACACCGATATGTACTGTATATTTTGTTAAATGTGGGAGTGTGTAGAAAAAAAAGTATGAATGTAGATTGTAAATATATTAATACTCTGCTCACCAAAGTGATATTTCATCATGAAACCCCTCCCCTCATTTTTGTGAGCAGTGTATTCGTTCTACCTGGTCGAACAGTCAGGCCGACGCCGAGGAGAAACCAAACAGCACACTGACACACATGCCGATTTTTAGGTGTTTTTCCCCCCCCCCCCAATCGATTCACTGTTGTTTTCCTATGCTCTCATGTAGAGAGATGGATTTCCATCTCTATCCAAACTTTTCATCTTCACACACTACCCAGTAAGTCATCTTTACAAGACGCGAATCGTTTCTGCGCAGGCAGTCAGATCTGTATAGCTAATATATATATATAATATATGTAAAAAATCAATAAAAAAAAAAAACTTCTGGAAACACATCTGCAGACGATTATTGACCAATGTTCACATTTTATGGATGTTTCATTTTATGGGTCTTTTAAAAAAGGTTCCTGTACAAAGTTCCAACTCCGTTGCTTTGTTTCGTTACGCAAGCAGAGAAAGAGGTTCGAGACATCAGACCTGTCGAGCTAGAGATAGTCTCGGAAGTATTTCTATTGTAGTTGTTCGTTATTATCATTCAGTATTTCTGAAGTATAAACGGGTTTCAGGTTTTGATTCAGATTGTACACGATTTTCATTTTACTGAGGTGAAGTCTTCTAAAGGTACCTACCCCCCCTCCCCCGTTCTCTAAACACCCTTAGTCGCACGAGCTAATAATAATAATCAGTTTTATTTGTAACGCACTTTACATTTGAACCAAACCTCGACGTGCTAGAGAGTAAAATTACCAACATAGAAACCATAACGCATAAAAACCAGCACTTTCTTAGGAATGATAAAATCGGCTAAAAAGAAATGTTTTAAGTCCTTATTTTTTAACCGGCGTCCAGTCAGACGTTGTGTGGGTGAAGTAGACATGGGTCCTTTAGCACGCGATAGCTTGGACTGTAAGATTGTATGAGCTGTAAGTTTCTTTGGAAAATACTAAAAGATGAAATTAAAGTGTAGTGAAGTGGCCCTTTGGTTCTTTGCATCTTGAAGTTGATAAGTGATTAGAAGCTGGTGTATTTTGGGGACGACTGGTCCGAGCTGGTAGTCGCAGCGTTGAAACTGCATGTGTGTAAAGAAAAAAATCACTGTAATGACCCAGGTTTGCTTCTGAAGAGGGTGTGACCCGATAAACAACACTGACTGGACTCTCACCTGCCGCCCTGCCACATTTTCCCTTCTGAACTGCCTGAGCTCTTCGCGGCATAGATTCAACAAGGTGCTATAAACATTCCCAATAAAGCGACTGGCTCTTTGTACAAGTGTCCATAAATCTGTTTTTACCCCATACAGGTAAGGCCGTTTTTATTCGGCTTCGGTGACATTTCGTGAACGTTACAATAACAATCTCACCTCTCTTGTTTCTTGTTGCTATGAGACATCCCGGCCACCTAGTCGCTCTTGTCTGATTGGCTCCCACACCGCCCAGCCAGAGCCAATCACCGTGCTGCGCGCCTAGTCTCCATAAAGCCACCCCCCACTCCATCCTGCGGGCTCGGTACGCTTTTTAGGATCAGCAGGCCCTTGTGCTCCTTTTTGCGCTCTGCTCGTGGCGAAGGCGATCCCGGGCTGATTGTCAAGAGCCGCGCGAGCGCCTTTCTGATGCAGGAGCGGATGCACAGGCGGGCAGTGATGGCGCATCGGGTCCGTGGAGCTGCGCAGGCTCGAGGCGATGCGGGAAGCGGCAGGGATTAGAGGATCATCCGTGCGGAAGGGCGCACGGACCGAACGGTGCGTGCATTTTGTGTGTGTTCTGTGCAGAACGATGGGTGTTTGTGCGCAGGAGCGGCCGCAAAACGCATCAGCGCGTCCCCGTCCCATGGCAGGGCCTCGGACGTTAGAGACGCGTTTTAACCTCGATAATATGCAGTTACTGGTGTGCGCGCGCGCCTCGGTTGTTAGGTTAGGTAAGGTATGGTTGTCTGCGAGCGAGTAAGCGCTGATTATGTCATCACGATCAGACGGCTCCCCCCTTGGTGACAGAGAGCTCATGTTCCAACAGTTAGTGCAAAACATGGCTGCTTTATTGACCTGTTTGTGCGCCCTTCACGTCTTCCAGCGCTCGGCTCACGTGCTCGGTAATGGTGCATAGAGGATCACAGAGAGGTGTTGAATGTTAATGATCCTTGGCTGCATCACACCAGGTGTTTCTCCTTCTTGGTTGTGTGCAGATGGCTGTGGCAGAACCTGTAAAGAGCGGACTCCTTCACCAGGTAAACGCATCCTGTCTGATTCAGTGTGCTGTGTGCCTTGTCATTACAGCTGCTCGGTTTGGGAGCTTCATGATTTCTCCAGTCTGTGTCACAAGCTTAGCTAATGTAAACATGTCACGCATGGCCGGGAAAATGGCTCCAAGTGTCATAACATGCCAACGTGTACCATGTAACCTGGTCTGGGGTCTAGGTTATGCAGCCTGGTGCAGCTCTTTCGGGTCAAAGTGCTGAATCAGCTCTGTGAATCTCAGGCGGATAGAGTGACATCTGAAAAGCCCGAAACTCGCACGGAAACGGAAACTATGGTAGGTTCATGTTCATTCCACTGAGAGTGCTGGTGAGTGGAAAAAGCAAATGCTCAAGAGTCTTTGATCGCATACATTTCTCGGAGATCAACGTTTCAGCTGCAGATAATATTTTTAACCCTGGCTAGAGCAACAGGTTAGCTCCTCATTCATGAAACAGCCATATCTAAGTAGCATTTTTAAAGATGTTACTACATTTCAGAAGCACTGGCCTGCATCCCCCGTAAGAAAAGAACGGAGAATGCTAAAATAACTCGAGTTGGCTTACGAACTGTTCATCACATCGCTATGAGTGTATGAGCTGAAGGCGGGCGGAATGTTTCCTCAAGATGTTTTCAGCTCCTGTCCAAAAGGATCCTTCATTTCTAGAAGCTGATGTGGAGGTCCAGGTATTTCAGATCTAGTTGGTTTGCCACCTGAGAGTCTTTGACCCAACCTGTCGATACATGAGTCGTTAGGACCACCGGGGGCAAGCTGCTTGTTTTTCCGACAACTTGCCATCGTGCGAGTTGTTAGAGTCATGGCTCAAATGAGGGTTAAACCGCCTGGGAAGGGATATCAATACTGCTTTGTAGATGGCCGATAATGGGTGTCGTAAACCTGTCTGTCTGTCTGTCTGTCTGTCTGTCTGTCTGTTCATTAAACCTGGAAAGATGGTGGTAAATGCATGGAAGAAATGTGGATGGAGAACACTGAAGGGCTTATTGAGGACAAGCTCTGCAAAAACATCACACGGCTGGGTCTAATGGTGAAAGGAGAACATCTCCACAAACAAACACAGGACAGGAACTCGCAGGATTGAGACGAAACATTTGTGTGGCCAAAGGAAAAGCACTTGTTAGTGAGCCTTAGGGAATAAGGAACGAGGATTCTGGAGTTGCTTCAAGTGGTCAGTCTGTGGCTCAGCACAATTATGTGGCAATACTATTAACCCGTTTATACCATCAATGGATGGATCAGGATTCATCAGGTTCAGTTTGGGAAAGAGTGGCTTTCAGTTGTGACTAAAGTTTCCTTTACAGTGTCAGCTTGTTACATGAAGTAAACAGTCCCAGTAATGCTGGAACCTAAAACTGCATCTGGGATCCGCCCTTATCCTCATCCTTGTCTCGTAATCCAACCAATTGTGGCTTAAGGGTCTTGCTTAAGGACCCAACATTGGCAGCTTGGGCAATCTGGTCCCCAGTCCAATACCTTAACCCCTATGCTATTACCTATAACCTCTGTGTCGTTTGTAGTTACAGACAAAAAAAAACCCTCTTTCCCCTTCACAGAAACCACCCAGTTTATCTGCTCAGTGAAAGATTCTTGCCGTGGCAGCCAGGATTCGAACTGACAACCTTCCAATTAGACTGGAGACTTTTAAACCACCAATCCGCTGCTGCCCGCGTGAAACCGAGTGACAAATCGAAAGACCAAACCTTGTAGAGTATACGCTGCCATTTCCGTTCAAGCCTTTATGTCCCAATTTGCATTGCGCCTAAAAACACGAGCGCTGGAGCGACGCTTGTAGCAGGACATTGTCTGATTGAAGAGCCTCTTGACGTTTTGAAGAAAATCAGCCACCGACTTTTCTTTTTTTTTTTTCCCTTCCAGACGCCCTGATTGCTAGTCGGCTTGTTGGCTTGCGTTGCCACGGCAGCGGCGGTTGAGAAAGAGGAGGAGCGGCTGTTTCGCTGGCGCCACGCTCTGCTGGAGGGGATGGAGTACCACAGCACGGGCACCCTGCCGCTCCTGGGCAGCCCACGTTACTGCCCCGGTGCCAACAGCGCCAGCGGGTACCTCTGCCAGACGGGCCACTGCTGCGGCGAGACCGGATGCTGCACGTATTACTACGAGCTGTGGTGTGAGTGCGGTGATTAACGCTAAACACACACTAGATGCACATCTGCTCAGAGGAATAGCCAGGGCTGAAAAGCACCTACTGCTTTGCCCACCCGGCAACTCTGGGCGCAAGGAAGGGCAGGAGCAACCCCAGACGGGCCGCCAATCCATCGTAGTAACAATGTGACCTTTCTAATCAAAGTCTTTTTTTTTATGTCAATGTTAATGTTCTAAGAGTACGCAGAGTCAGTTTGGTCAGAACTCCACGTTCTGTCACCTACAACGCTCACAAAAATTAGGAGATTTTTCAGTATGGTGTATTTCACTTTGAAATATCCCCTTATTTTTGTGAGCAGTATGTCATTCCTTTAGTTGTCCTGCTGCTTTGGGTTTCTGCCGTGGTATCGTGGTATTCTGTATCGGTATCGGGATATTTCTACAGTATCGTATCGAAGTCATACTTGTTGTGTCGTGACGGCACTAGAATGCAGGGAGATGGGCACCCTGGACATATGCCGGTCCATCCCAGGGCTCGGCTGGGTGGAGGAGCACCATGAGATGATTCTGGGAATAAGTGGCGTTTTAGGGCGAACATGCTTTTGTATCACCTCACAACCGCGTCTGAAAAAAGGTTTTCTTCTTCTGTTTGATTAATATTCAGTCGATCTCGTCGTGTTTCTCATCATAACTACGTACTGCAATATGTGACCTGAGACTGCGGCTATATTCATCCGGCTATAGTCAGTCTTGGAGAAATACGTCACCCGAGCGATTGTTTCGTTTGTTAAACCTCCCTTTAGATGAGACATTGAATTCTGACCCAGCCCACTCAAAATCTGCCATTATTTAGCACATCCAACCTTATGATTCACATAAAAAAAGGCTCGGCTGACACCGAACGAAAGGCTTTCCTCATGCTGATTCGTCACCGTTGAGGCATTTGTGGGAATTATTGGCCTTAAAATAATACGCGCCGTCTGCCCCAGAGCATCATCAGTCAATCCACGGCAAGTGGGCACAGGAACTGATGCGCTGTTTCCCCGTTTAGCCTAAACGTGACGCGATTCAACTCAGTCCTTCATACCCGAGGCACCAGGTGCCGTCTGCCCACTGACCCACTGCACCAACCACTTCATTACATACCGTCCATTTTATTATACGGTTCCTCCAGATATAGTTAAATAGTGTAAATGTGCAGTATAGAGCAGTATAAAATACAAATAAGACATAAGGAAAACCAAATCTGTCTATAGTATAGCTGTTGTCCCCTAATATATTATTTTTATTTTGTTTTTATACGGTACATTTACACTATTTGACTGTATATCTGGTGATATATGTTTTCTTTGAAGACTAAACCGTGAAGATCCCTGCACCCGAGATTATTCACTCACCCGCACACCTGTGAATGTGATGCCACAAACAGGATTGGTTGACTGATTGATTGATCGATCAGTTCCACGGACCGTATAGAGGCACTTTGCAGTTCTACTGTTATAGACTGTAGTCGGTCTGTTTCTCCACATACTGCTGCATCATTTTCAAACCACCGTTAACTCGCTGTCCATTTATTAGAGACAGTCACCTTATATTACTGCTCCACCTTGTAGATGTAAAGTCAGAGACGGGAGCTTAACTGTTTGTATTAGTCGTCCTCTAGTCACCGCTCACAGGATGCTGGTGGCTGGACATTTTAGGCTGGTGGACTTTTTTCAGTCCCTTCAGTGACACAGGAGTTTCAAAACCCTAGCACCACTGCTGCACTCATACCAGCACAACACACCAGCACCATGTTAGTGTCAGGGTAGCGCTGAGAATTACAATGGAGAAAAAAAATTATATATATATATATATTCATGCCCCATCACTGTCGGTGTGTTTTGACCCTCTTGGGTGACCATACACTCTACTGAACACAATGTTGGGGCACTCTGGTCCAGGTTCTGGTCCAGTGATCACCATCACTGATTTCGCATCCAGTTTACGTAATCAAACAACTTTGACTTTTCATTTGCTTTTCTGATTCTCTTGTTTAATTAAGAAAAGCAAACGCTTCTTCTTGTCGCTTCAGATTCATTTTGAAATATCCCCTCTTTTTTATGGGCAGTGTATACGTGGCTTTTGACTCACCCTGTGTGTGTATGCGTGCGTGCGTGTGTGTGTGTGTGTGTGTGTGTGTATTGCAGGGTTTTGGCTCTTGTGGAGCGTACTGATCCTGTTCAGTTGCTGCTGTGCGTATCGACACCGACAGGCTAAGCAGAGGGTGCAGCAACAGCAGAGGCAGAGGGAGATCAACCTGATGGCCTATCATGGAGCCTGCAGCTACCCGTCGTCCATGCTGGATCTCAGTACGAAACTTCTCTGAATTTTATTCTATTTTTTAATCCATTTTAGAGTCATCTCATTTTAAGGGTTTGATTAAACACTTTGCCTCAGGGGAATCAGCAAGAATCTGAAGGTGTTTGCTAAACGAGTCGGGTCGTTTGTTAGTACCGGGTTATGACATTATTCACTCGGTATCAGTCGTTACTTACTCATTTGGAACATTCTGTGTTTTTATTCGGGGCGTACGATGTACTTAAGCTCTGTAAACCGCCCGTTTTTTAACGTGAACGATTAAAACTGTAGGACGATTAGAGACGCGGCTTGTGACACCATGAATCACTGCGGTGTCTCAGTATATCGTTTAAAGGAGCCGCTTCCTAATCGCATTTTAACCAAAGCATGTCATAACCATTTGAGGAATTCCATTAAGAGAACATGACCCAGAAAACTGTACTAACTTTTAGCAAAGGAGTTTAATATCCATCCATTCATTATCTTCAGCTTAATCCACGCGGGCCAGCCGGTGCCCACCCGGCGACTCTCGCAAGGGCAGGAACAAGCCTAGACGGGGCGCCAATCCATCGTAGGGCACACACACACACACACAGTCACACACTAAGGCCACTTTAGAGACACCAATTAACCTAATATACATGTCTTTAGACTGTGGGAGGAAACGGGAGTAGCCGGAGTAAACCCACGCAGACACGGGGAGGACCCAGGACACTCCACCCTGGGGTTGAACCCGGGACCTTCTTGCTGAATATTAGTCAGAGTACTGACTAGTACTTAGTACTAATTGTTAACTCGTCTATATTTGGCTGCTGTCAAATAAATTGGACTAAACTTGGACTTGTACATGCACCTGTGCCAAACACAAGCAGGGAGTGAATGTGCGGATTTCTCCTTTGCACGGACAGGTTTCCTTGCTTCGCTCAAACTGCCGTCCTATGAAGAGGTAGCAGCGCAGCCCAGCACCCCGCCCCCGCCTTACAGCTCTGTGGCTTACCCCCGAGGCTCCGCCCATCCTGGCCCGAGCCACATGCTGTCCTCCCAGAGTTCCGACAACTACACAAGCTGCTCGTGCGACTCCTGCTGCCCGTCGTCCCCCTGTAGCTCGTCCCCTTCCTCCGCCCAGCTCACAGACGAGACCGACACTAGCCACACCTCCACGCCGTCCCACAGCGAAGCGGTGAACATGAACTTCACTTCTGGACGCTCCTCAGAAAGACGTGCCGCGACTGTTTCCACCCCACCCCACAGCGAGTCTGTACCCGCTTCCTCAGCGTCAGAAGTCCTGGAGCCGGATGGACCAGACTCCCTCGACTGCAACGGCAACAGGACTGTTAAGCCGTCAGGTAAGCAATCGCTTAACGACAAGGTGCTGAGCGACAGCGAGACGAAAGACGCTGCCAACGTCAACACCGAGAACGTGGACAACGCCGGGCGTAACTGCGTCGTCGGCGAAAGCGCTAAAGTCACTCGAGCTAACCGTGCTAATGCTATCACGACGCCTAAAGCCAGTCCGACCCGAGGCGATGCGGCCAGTAGCACGACTGATCTGGGGTCTTTCCGGCCAACTAGCAATATGACCCAAAACGCATCTGTCGACGCGCCCTTGAGTCCCCCCCTCTCTCCGTCCTCCCCTTCCCTTCCACCTCCTCTATCCCCTCTCTCAGACCCCTTGGGCGCCCTCTCGGGGCAAACCGAGCCTAACCACTTAGCCCCTCCTACACAGTCTCCATCCAAAATGCCTCTCTACTCCCCCGGGGTGGACTTCCTGGAGCCGGAGCGTCGTGATTCGGCGGTCTGCGATCTGGACGTCGATCAGACGCACTTCCAACAGCGGCGTCTGACCGGAGACTCCGGGATCGAGGTGTGCCGCTGCCGAATCAACCATGAAGGCGAAGACGAGGAGGAGGACGAAGACAGGGAACGCTCAGAGGTCGAAGGCGGAGCCGCGCTGAACGACGAGATGCACGACAGCGCCGACTGCTCGGTCCGAGCTCAAATGGCACCCCCTGGTGGAGAGGCGTGGCCGGACATATGCGCTTCCTCGCAGGCCGTGACGCCGCAACCTGACTGTGTCGTAATAGCCATGGAAACGGTTTGATTTCGAAAGGAGAGCCGTCAAATTCAAGCGTGCAAGTGCTCTTGAGGTAGCCTTCGGCTGTGGGGCGGATTTTCAGGGCTGGCAGTGAATCCGGATCGAAAGGTGCAGATTTGGTGGAGAGACAAGAGTCTGAGAGGACTCTGCTGAGGCATTAGGACTGACAGGTAGAGTAAAACTGTAACTCGATAGCCTAGTATAGGAGGGTTTCGATGTCTCTTTGTTGTTTTTAGCGAAGGATAACACAGCCCTCGATTCTCCAGAGAGACTGACGCCAGAGCGACGGACTCTGAGCTAACACCACTAACTAAGCTTTGTGGAAGAACCTGATGTGGTGGTACAGTCATGATAACTCACCCGGTCCCTGTGTGATCACTTCTGTATTCTGTAGAACATGCAACTTCCACCCCCAATCTCTCTCTCTCTCTTTCTCTCTCTCTCTCTCTCTCTCTCTCTTTCTCTCTCTCTCTCTCTCTCTCTCTCTCTCTCT
>JAUZST010002627.1:0-17867 GCA_034779995.1 Parotocinclus haroldoi | reverse complement strand
GTGTGTGTGTGTGTGTGTGTGTGTGTGTGTGTGTGTGTGTGTGTGTGTGTGTGTGTGTGTGTGTGTGTGTATGGATTTAATTGTGTCTGTCGCTGTGTGTAGCTAACCTTGTGTAATCCGTTGCCCCTAATCATATGTGGTATATTAGAATGCAATGAGCATTCTATTGTATAGCTAATCACTAACAATTCATGTAGGAAATCAAACTTAAAAACAAAAAGGGTGATGCGGTGTCTCGGTGGACAGTTATTAAAGCTTGTGTTACATTGAAGCCAAACCATGATCAGCTTACTAAACTCAAATGTATCCACTGACCGGTAAACAGAAGAAGAAAGACCCGTGATTTGGGATTGTACTTGTACATCATGTGGTTTAAGGAATACAATAGGACCCAAAGTGTAAAGAACTTGTATTTGTTTGCTAAAATGATCACCACGGCAATGCAAGCGAACTGAAGCAGGAGAAAAAGCAGTTATTTGTGAGGACCCTCCGCCCCCATTCCACTGACACCATGCACACTTGTTAGGAACTGTTGCATAACTGTTCCTCTCTGAACACTCTTAGTTGTGGAATTGTTACCATCTGGTACATTTTCCTTGCTGATGTAATTGATTGTGTTCAAATCTTTCATAGGCATTCTATGTGGGGTGGCAATTGCAGAAAAGGGAGGGGGGGGTTAATTCAGCTTGCATCATCACTGGGTTTTCTGAACTCCAGTCCCTTTGTATGGCCAGCAGTCAACAGATTGAAGAAAGTTCAAATAAATGACAGTCACAATGGTCACCTAGGTTACAGTGGTCAACACATCTTTATATTTTGCCCTCTGCGCCAATCCCCCCAAACCCTCATCCTAACACACTTTCACTGCCTGGTTCTACATTTTTCTTGTGCCACCCTCCATGCTTTTGTCTGCTTTCCTTTTTTGGCTTTTTCATATTCTCTATGACTTGCTAGTGCATTTTAGCCCTCGCTGACAGTTTATGTCTCCAATTTGTGTAATAACTTCATCAATCTTTGACTTGTTGCCTATGCATCGCGCTAGCAACTGAAGTGATAAATGCCACCTTCCCGTAATGTCCTTTGTGAAGGCCAGATCTCCTAGACAGGCCCAGCCCGTAAAATGTGGAAATGAGGGCATTGACAGGCTGCCAGATGGCTTTCTGGAATTTTCCTTTGATGAACACAGGAGAGACTGATGACATATCTGTGATTAATGCACACAGTTACTCCAGTACACATACAAAACATAGACAATCTTTTACTAACTCCTTACAGGGCTATGGGACTAGAACAAGAAAATGACAGCTGAAATGCTTTGTATGACTAATAAGTGTAACACAAGGCTATTCTGACTTATTGATATGGAACAGGAATAACACTCAAATGTTATGGATAGTTGACTAAAAATGCAATCATGGGCTGCCCATGGCCCACAGATTCTCTCTGATGAAAGAAAAACCATTATCCACAAAAGTGATCGATCAACCTAATTTTTAGAATAATGTCTATGGACTGTGGGAGGAAACCGCAGCACCCAGAGTAAACCCATGTGGACACGGGATCGAACCAAACTTCGCTCAGACCTGCGTCACCTTACCTCCCAAACAAAAGGTTATAATTATGCTGGTATTACTTAGGAAACTTGGGTATATTTGGGTGGGCAAGTGAATTATCTAGGTGAGCATCAACACAAAAAATGTTTCTGAGGGCATTTTAATTTTTAGAAAGGCATGGGGTGTGGCACAGAAGGAAAAAATACTACTTTTCTCTGTGTGTTTCTTGGTCATTCCCGGCTCCCCATGCTCCCGCTCACCAATTCCTAGGTAACTCATTCCTTGCCCTGGTCTGATACACTTACATTTTCCACAATGTCCACCACTTGCTCATAAGTTTCCTATTTAGTTCCTCATTTCCTTCAGTTTTGTTTAGATATGCAGTGTTCCCTCGTTTATGGCGGGGGCTACGTTCCAGGACCACCCGAGATAAACGTAAGGACGCTATATTTGTTTAAGTATTTATACACTATTTTAGCCGTAGAATTTGCAGAACGGTCGGGTGGCATCGTAGGGCTTGAATGAATTCAGTCTATAATGAAACTTTCACAAACAGCGAACACAACACCGCAGACAAAAACTTGTCATGTTGGAAAATAGCTGGCAATGCACAATCTATACTGTAAAATTCTGAATTTTATTTAAAAATATAGAAATATATTTTTTCCATGCATTGTCTGTTGTATGTAGTGTAAATGAAGCACATTGTCAGACCTTGTTCATGTTCAGTATATACTATATATATATTGCTAATAAGTATACGATCATATAGAGACAAAATTATTCAAATATTAAGATAAGAAGAAAATATGCCATTGGTAAATACACAATGCAGGTACTGAAGAACGGTTTGCATAAATCAGTAAAACAGAATTGTGCTCAACCTTGACCTTTGAAGTTGCACTTTAATTAGCATACCAGATGTCTTCCCATAAATACTGCTTACAAAAATTCAAAACGATGTATTTGTGAGCAGTGTAGTTTTTTGATTTTTTAATGATAAACTGAAATCTTAAGGATGTGGATTACTGTCTGATTAAAGGCTTATGGTAGTAGGTTTTTATTTTTATGAGTTGAGTATTTATAAAATCTAAACTGACTCAAAAGGATATTCATGTGCATCATTGGTATGAATAGGCAAGAACCTGACAAAAATACTTTTATACATAAGCTCCCCCTAGTGATACCACAAAGTGAGCACTAGGATAAGACCTTTATTCCCAGTCCTCAGTTGTATCAGGTATGTCAAAAAGCTTACTAATTTACAATAAGATCCCCTATGTAAATAGAATTGCATTTAGGGCAGTTTTGGAATAACCTTTTCTATTTGGTGGGTAAAAAAACTGAAATTTGTCTACCAACATTAGGAAACAATGTAGTGCTCATTCATTATTTTCAAGTTTACTGGGATATAAATATGAGGTGACACATAGGCTCAATTTGCTTAGACATTCATGAACAAAAACAAGATTAGAAAATACACAAGTGACATAAGACAGAAGTGTGTTCACATCTTATAAATCAGAGTAATTGCTGTTAAAAAGCTGCATGTTAGATTTATAGAATAATAACTGTAGCTGTATTAAAGCTGCCTGGATGAATCTAATGACCAAAGTAAATGGCTGCAGATAATCTTTATCTTTATTGTTCTTGATCTGTATCTTCTATCTCATCAGGTATTATACAGTTAGTGCTGTTGTGATGACAAAAGGAGGTACAGTATAGGAGGCTAAATTAAAATAGAAATCTGTCATAAATATAGCCATTGAGTATAGCCGTTAAATAACGCTAATAAACAAACAAACAAAAGTGAGCCAATAATTCTTTATCTGAGTGTACAGGGGTGTAAAATGAGTTACGGGTTGAGCTGCACCTCTAACCAGCAGAGGCGCCGTTCAGGTCAACTCTTCAGTACTACCTCCCACTAGTGGATGATCAACTCCATCCAGCCCTGCAGCACCTACTTCTATCCAGCCACAGGTCGCTGAAGTACATAGTGGATCTCTCTGCTTGGCCTCGTCTGACCAGTGGGGATGGTAGAATGCTTTAGTGTTGGCTCATCATGGGACTGCATCATTCCTCAATCATTCAGGCTAATAATCTTAAGCCACTCACACCTGCCCTACAGCGTATGACGAAAACGACTCAGTTGCAGTTTAGAAAAGTAAAGGATTTGTAAAAAAGCAAAACAAAAAATGTTTTAGAAGTGAAATAATGCTTAAACAGAAAGTGAGAAAACTAGAAAATAAATGATCTACTACCTTTTGTCTATTTCTGTTTTCTTTTGTGCAAAAGAAAACAGTGTGCAATAGATTATTGACAAATGTATAAATACATTTAAAAAATATTCAAATATTGTCATATATAGATGGGCAGCAGGGTGGCTCTGTGGGTATTATCGCTGCTCCATAGCAAGAAGGTCCTGGGTTTAATCCTTTCTTTGTGGGGTCTTAATGTCCTTCCCGTGTCTGCGTAGGTTTACTCCAGGTACTCTGGTTTCCTCCCACAGTCCAAAGAAATGCGTGTTAGGTTAATTGGTGTCTCTAAAGTGGCCCTTAGTGTGTGAATTTTCATTATCTCATTGGCAGCAAACAGCATTCTTCATATTTACAAATGCATCGCTGTTTAACTGTTACCTTTCTCTATTCATTTTCAGTAAGAAGATGAAAGGTTGCAAGGCAAATGGTATATTGTGTTCCTATAGATACCCTCTGCAAAGTTGCAGTTGATTGCACCCTTATTTATTATTCAGCATATACAACAGTTACAATTACCTACAATAGTCTGATATTAATAGTTTCCAGCAAACGTCAGTGTTGCTATTTAGGGGTGAATACAGACTATACCATGTGCCAGTTTCTGTGCTAAATCTATTTTTTCTATGCTGCCCACACTGCTGTTCAAAACAATAACAATACACAATAAAATTATGTGTATTTGCACAGGTGTATTACGAGTGGACTACGGTGATGTGTCTGCTCGTAAGGCTCTAAGAGAAGCTTTGCAGTGTAAACCATTTTCCTGGTATCTGGAAAACATCTACCCTGACTCCCAGATACCACGCAGATACTATTCACTTGGGGAGGTAACTTTTTGTATTGTTTTCTTTTTTCTTAATGGGAAATGTGTCTTATTCTGCTGAATGCATTGTTATGTAATAGTGTTCTTGTGGGTTTTTTCATATTTTCACACTTGAACATCTTAAAAGACGATGAAGACAATTTTAAAGTTAAATGCTGATTTTTCTACTTTCAGTTTAATAAATCAGGCTGTTCCAAAGGGAGCACTATTAAGTTTGTCATTATAACTGTAATTTCAGCAAATGTTTCTAAACACTTAATATACTGCTCACCAAAACTGAGGCATATTTTATTATGGACTATTACATTTTGAAATATCTCCTCTTGTTTGAGCAGTACATACATTACATTTAAATACATACAAATGATATGGTTTCTTATAAAAGCTTTGTATTACATAGAAGTATTTTCAGTAGTGGTCTCAGACTTTTGACCCACTGTCTATTTCCACTGTTTCCTTGATCACTACTCATTATAACGGGATTTTAAAAAATATTTCTCTTTACACAACAGCAAGTTCCTTAAGTTTCAAATGCTGCATAAAAAGATCGTAGGTGATAATAGGATTTATTAGACAAGCAACTCTTTATAGTTTTTGTTTTTAAACTATAGCACCCTACAATTAAAACAATTACTAAAAACTAGATTTAAAATCATAAACAAAATGCTCTACTCCCCCATATATTTCATAAAAAAAAGTGATAGCATGCCTTTTTATTTCTGAAGCATATATTTTTTGTTATTGAGCAAAGAGTTTAAATAAACACACGGTCTAACATAATGGTGAAATTATCCCTGTGTGCCTTTTGCAACATGCAACGATCCATTTCCGTCTCAACAGCACTCTGAATCGCCCTTGCCTGGCCATATCTGCATTTTTCTCATTATCACAGGCTGAGGCTGTACAATGTGCTGAGAGAAATTCTCCAACAGAAGTGTCTGGAGCCTGAATTGATGTTTATGGATCATTTTATTAATTTGCGTAGGAGACCAGTACAGCATCAGCTTCATTAATCAATCTGTCCATGTGCACTACGCACTTGTTTAGAGAAAGATCTAGGAATGTATTTTGCTTACTAAGTTAGAATGAACACTATTTACAACGCACATGCACACATACTTCTTGCTTCTTGATATTTCCTGATACAAATGTACACATATCTAGTGAATACATATTAACAATCTTTCAACTCCCTGTCTGATTTATTTTTGTAGGAAAAAAATACAGCAAACCTCTTTTCTTATTCTTCTTCCAAATATGCCTCATCGGCCAGGTGGTCCAACCTACCATCTGAGCCATTTCTAGAACAGACAGACTTATCATTTCACAAAACAAGCACTATTTTTAAATCGTTATTTCTCGCTTAACCCTCAGACAGAATCAGTAGTTGGAGAGAGACAAATTGGAGATAAACTGTTTCTCTCCGAACAAGCCACGAAACCAACTTTAACCATCTTTTTGGGTCAATGATTATAATGTAAGATCCACACACTTTGCCCCAAGGCTAAGTAACCTGTGCTTCAGACTTATTGGCACTGATAAAGGTGAAAAAAATATGAGAAACCAAATGACATCCCTAGAAATTCTTATAAACTTTGTAACCGAAGCATTATATTATATAGGGTGAGTCAAAAAATCAGAATTGTCAATTCCATCTTCAGTTACCTGTGATGAACAACAAAAGTTTTGACATTTCTGTGTTGATAACTTTTAAATCACAAGAGCTATTGCAAATCTGATTGCGGCAATCAATTTCTGTTCTGACAATTCGGGTCTTCTTTGATATGCTACATGACCATCATCCCATTGAAAAAACCTGCCCTTGATCCAGTGTGGTGACTTTCTTACCCATTACTTGCTGGGGGTATTCAGATATGCCATTTTCTTTTTTGTTTCTGCAATAAAATAGTGTCTATGACTTTTGACTCACCTTGTAAATTAATAATTACGCTGAATGTTTGATATCTCATAAGCAAGTTTTTAAGATATAAATAAGGTAAGCTGGATGACAGATTTCTGGAGTCATTCATCAACATGGGAAATATTTAACAAAACACATAAAATTCGTTAAAAAACAGTTGCATCTTTATTACAATAACCAATTAGTGATGTCTGAAAATGTTAGGACAATGCTTTGGAAATGACAAGAGGATGCACTTGCATTTTGGCCACATGCATGATGAGGATTGTATGACAGACAAATGACCAGCTCCCTTTCCACCTTACAGAAATAATTATTTAAACTCTTTATGAAATGTGGCATTATTTACAGTGCAGTGTGTGACATTCTTATACTATCAACACTACTTGTTTTACTTTATATATTGTCTCTTACTATGCCGCATGTTAGCTCTTTTTCAACAATTTCCCCTCAGGCATTAATGAACTCTTGGAATACAGACTAAAAATTACTAATAATTATTATCCTAATTATTACTTTCATGTATTCCAAAGTGATTTAGCTTGTGTAATTCCACATATGCGATTTAACTGTGTAAATTAACAGAGATTAAGACACAGTTCAAGATGTCAAATAATTTAATTGTACACAGCACTGATGCCTACACAACATAATCAGTGGTTTATCATTGTTTATCATGGAAATATCATTAGAATTATGAATTGGTGATGAAAATGTACATTGTTTACTAAAATCTGAGAGGGGATGCTTTTCTTTAAAAAAGGAGGAAAGTAGCTTACATTTTGCAGATGTATCGCAGATGAGTATGAATTAGGGAGGCTCCAATCATGTTTTATGCTGCCGATGTTGCGATACGAATCGCATACCCGTGCCTTCTTTTTATTCTCTCCAGTGAGCCTCGAAAACGCATCATACTCCGCCAAGTGTTTGTTCTTTAAATGACGTATTAAATTAGTTATGATGAAGCATGATTAAGCATATTAATGTGCTTCCCCTGCGAGGTATTTTTTGTTGCATGTTTCCGGATGAAAACTTTACATCACTCTCTGTGGTAGCCTAGTGGTTAAGGTACTGGACTCTGGACCAGACCGACCAGGGTTCAAATCCCGCCTCTGCCAAGCTGCCACAGTTGGGTCCTTGAACAATGCCCTTAACCCACAATTGCTTGGATTGTAAGACTGTATCAATTGTAAGTTGCTCTGAATGAGGGTGTTTGCTAAATGCCGTAAATGTAAATGTTTGTTTATTATTTGCCGCATGTGTGAAGGACAAGGACACAACACTGTGCACTGGGTCTCTGCGGGTTGCAAAGTGTAGGTGATTGGTTTTGTGATTAGCAATGAAAGGCATTGATCGACATACACCATCACATGCTTTGTCACTGATATCGGCCAATAATGATCAGTGGCCAATCGATCGGAACACCACTAGTTTGAATGTTTTCTTTCCTGCCCAGGGAACCCACCTACCGAAATAGGTGAGATTCAGCTAGATTAGGGATATTGGGCATTTTGAACAGTATACAGAGTTTAAACAATAATGTGTCTTTAATGACTTTAATACAATATTTTAATACACTGTGCGTCAAACAAGTTAAGCTCGGTGAATGTAGTAATAATTCTAGTATAATGGACTAGAGAACAGTTGTCAGCAGGAGCTGATGATCATGATTAATAGTGGACTTTTGAGCCAGGGTGAGATGTGTTTTGAACAAATGCAATGTGTGTGTGTGTAGGAGAGGACTCTTATGTCGATGCCTCATGTTGTTTTTGACTATGTTTTACCTCAGCTACATTCTCAGCCTTCTACTGCAGGATCGTCAATGATTTGTGCTACTCAGCCAGGATGCTAATTATGTCTGACCCTAAATTGCTTGTAATTTATGAACTCTAATTGATGCACACCAGCAAATCAAGATCATTGTATTATTAATTACAAGCACGAGAAAGGATCGCTGCAAACGAATGCTCAAGTGACCCTAACAAAGTGCCACAATTATTCATTTTATAGATTGTCTGCCAAGTTGCTGAATGTTTTTTTTTTATTTTGAAACATGGTATGCAAGGTAAGCTAATTCGAGTAGTCGACATGTTGGATGCATGAAAAATAGGATGATGTGACCTGAGCATCTTGATTCCAGATTTGATATATTATTGTATTATTGGCTACACCTCATTGTTTCAGTTATACATACAATATAGAACCACGTTGTAACTCTACAATTACAGACTGTAGTCCATCTATTTTCTACATACTTTGTTAGTCCTGTTTTCTCTGTTCTCTAATGCTCAGAACTCCCCACCAATCAGGTATTATTTGGATGGTGGCTCATTCTCAGCATTGCAGTGAAACTGATATGGTGCTGGTGTGTTAGTGTGTGTTGTGTTCATATGAGTGGATCAAAGTTTTTTAACACCTCATTGTCACTGCTGGGCTGAAAATTGTTCAGCCTCCAGCATCTTGTAGGTAACATCCTGTGAGAACTGATGAAGGATTTGATGACTAACACAATCTGTACCACAACAGATGAGCTTCTATCGCTGACTTTACATTTTCAAGGTGGAGCAGTGATGTGTCGAATAGTGCATAGTGTGCATAGTGAGTGAAAATAGTGTTTGAAAACTTCAGCAGCACTGCTGAGTCTGATCTAATCGTACCAACAAAACACACAGAATATACTTGCCAAGAGTAGCCTCAATTTTGCTGAATACTCCCACTACAATATTAACACATTAGTAGATGCTGTGTCTTTGTCGATATCCTAGATTGGTTAGATAAGAACTGTTGTCCTTTTTTTACAGATTAGAAACGTAGAGACCAATCAGTGTGTGGACAACATGGGGAGAAAAGAGAATGAGAAAGTCGGCTTCTTCAACTGCCACGGCATGGGTGGGAACCAGGTGAGGACACACTAGATTCATACTCCAATCACGACTGTCTTTAAGGTGAGGTGAATGGTATGCCTGTGCAATTACCAAAACTTTATGTATAAGGAGAAATTTAGCTATAGTATATAAGGCTAAATGAAGAAAAACACATATATGTTTTATTTGTAACTGGTATGACATTTTGTCCTTGCGCTGCGCAGGTCCCAAGTCAACAGATCAGGCCAGAAAACTTACTATAAGGGGTTCAAGTGAACCTCTGTTGGAAGCAAGATAAAAGTACTGTGGCATCATTATGCAAAACAGTAAAAAATAAAAATATTGACTAACTTACATTACAACTCCGTCAGAGTTGTGACAACAGGTTGGTTGCAAAGCTGCAGCGTGAAACCTGTCAGTTCTATGCCATGATGGCACATGGCTTTCATAGGTCAACCCAACTTTGTAATGAACTGTGAATTGTTGTACATAGCTGTTATTGATTATGAGGATTAGAAATGATTCGTCCAGACCTATACACAATTAACTATAAAAATAAATGCAACAAATATCAATGCAATTATGCAGGAAATGTAGGGAGTGAGTCCACTTGAAAAAAAAAACACTAATTTCCAGAGCAGGCAATGCAATAGCCCCCATTGTATATAGATATATAAATTATATTATATACAGAGTGATGTATAAAACTCACAAGCTTTTCCATTTTACGCCTCGTTTTGGCAAGTTGGGAAACCTTTAAGTGTGCAATAATTATGTGAAGTCAATTCAGGCTTATTTCTACAGGGTGAGTCAAAAGCCACAGGACACTTTTTTATTTCAGAAACAAATGACATATCTAAATACCACAGCAAGTAATGGGTAATGGGTAAAAGCCTGTCTTTTAGGCCGGAACATGGCCACCACATGGGATCAAGTGAAAGTTTTTCATGTTGCTCAGGAATCGATGGCAAAGATTTTCAATATCTCTTGTGATTTAAAAGTTGTCAGCATAGAAGGTTTAAAACGTTTGATGCCCCTCAAAGGTAACTGAAGATGGGATTGTCAATTCTGATGTCTTGGGAATGCAGCTGCCGTATCAGATCATGGTCCAGAAAGATCACACAGTGCTGCACTGCACCAATCAATCCCAAATTTCGAGAAACTGTGACTGTGGATGACAAGCTACATGGTCATCCAAAGACCGCTACCATTAAACCTTAATAGTTTTGGCAACCTTTGCAAAAAGTACATGGCGCAGCATGCAACGTGTCCTGTGTCTTTTGACTCACTCTGTATACTGCTTTATAAGGCCTTATGATTTAGCAGAAAATCTAAAATTGTAAAGCTGCTTCGAGACAATGGTCCACTGAGCCAATGGTTCCACTTGCCTAGGGCAACAGTGGAAAATGAAAAACTCCTTAAACTTTATAAGGAAGGAACCTTGGGTGGACCAAGACGCAAATAGGTACCCATCCTCCAGCTTAGCGGTCTGTATAAATTAAGGTAAGTTAACTAATTAATAAGATCATAGCAATGGTTTAAAAAAAACTAAATAGATAATAACACAGAGACCATGTTTAAAAATAGTATAACTAAAATAAAATATCGGATAAACTAACATTTTAGAGAAAATTAAATACACTGCTCACTGAAGTTAGGGGATATTTAATTGTGGGAAATTTCAATTACAAAAATAATTTTTTGAGCAGTATATTATGAAGAGTATAACAAAATAGAGAATTTAAAAGCTATAGCGTATTAGCACATAGTGATGAGAAATACAGATCATAACTTAGTTATGCAAAGTAGATCAATATCCATGAACGTACTATCGAACGAATCTTTTTTCTATCTGACCAGCTGTTTATAGCCACCACGTCTGGAATTTAAAACATTTAATTCCTATCATAATTTGGTATCAGTTTTAAGACCTCGGTTGTTAAAGTTAACGGACGTTGATCAGATCGTAAACGGCTCAAACTTGTATGCTTAATTATGTGCGAAATTAGAATTTGCTTATCTTTCTTACTTTATATACACAAGGTCATGATGGATAAGCTTTGCATAGGTTAACTCTATCTAATTGTCCTCCAGGGATTAATGTGCCATCAAGTTTGCCCCTCAAAACAATTTCCCAAATGATTTTCCAATTGGTCAGACCTCTGGTTTAGGGATAGGTCTACTCTAAAAGAGAAGCCCATCAGAATATTTAGTGTCTAACAGCTTTGTGTGTTGTGCAGGTGTTTTCATATACAGCAGATAAAGAGATCCGAACCGATGATCTGTGCCTGGACGTGTCTCGTCTGAATGGACCTGTCGTAATGATCAAGTGCCACCACATGAAGGGAAATCAAATGTTTGAGTATGATGCAGAGGTAGGTTTAGTATTAAAACGATCATTAATCATTTGGCTCTTGCATATGCCTACTTTGACGGGAATTATAGGAATTGGTTCCAGCTTGTTTTTAAGGATGTTGGATAATTATGAACCACTAGATGGTGCTACAAGACACATATTGACTATGCATTTACACTGGTTACTTCTGAAAAAGGCTGCTCATAAAACATATATGTCTTGCTTAGTATGTTGGCAAGTGGGAATATGATTTTAAGGTAAGCACACTGACGTTTTAATGAATGTTGTAGTTGGCTGAGCTGATATTTACATTTCCTGTCATAGTTGTACTGTGATGTGTTTTGTAGTGTACATTTTGGCAGGTTTCTATTAGATTTATGACTAGGGACATGATAGTCTGCATATATTTGGATTAGATAACCCTAAGTTACATGTTATTGAGTTTTACATTGGATTCATGGCTTTAACTTACACTGTATTGATTTTCGCAGTGTAGCTACTTACAGTATTTCCACAATCCCTGTTTCATTGAACATATCTTGTACCCAAGTTCCTCTGTATGAAGCAGCCAATGGGAATAGCTGTGTATCTTAAATTCATCTCAATATCAAACCTAACCCCATTAATTGGATGGCCTACTTAGAAATATTTTGGCCATGGGTTATTAAAGAGGGCAACACCGCAAGAGAGTTGAGGAAAAAAAAACCCTTCTTTTAGTCACAGACTTCTCTGCCTCTTGGGAATTGGGCTATGCTATTTATATTTCCATTTATGCTTTCACCTCCAAATTATTTAGGCCTCTTGACAAGCATCCATGATGCATTTTATTCATATATTGCCCTGGAGAACTGAAATATCTTTTGATTATTAATTTATGCAACATAAAATATTCACTGGATGGGTTATCAAAAATGTCACTGACTGTGAGTGATGTCCATCGTTAAACTATTTCTAAACCTTTTCCCGAACCCCATATTTCGTACCATAAAAGTTTGATTGATTTCATGGAAACATTACATTGTGAATAGATCAGTTGGTTCTGTATGCCTCTTGATGACTGTGAGAGAAGATGGCAAGTTTAAAAATAGGTCTGTTTTCATATCTCTTGTAAATTTCCCTGACTGAGTGCCTCTAATTTTAGAAAAAAGGCAGGGACGTGACTGCATTTGTAAGCTTCACCAATTCAGGCTTCTGATCTGCTCTGTGCTAATCTAATATCACTCCCATAACCCATTATCTAACACACAGTCCATTTCACTTCTGTAGTTTACTTTAAATGCATCATCTTTTCATGACATTCATACATATCTCACTCTAAGCAAAGTACTTCAGGGCAATGGTTCATTTTAATATGAAGATCCAGAACCAGTTCGACCCCATTAGCCTGAGTAGTTGTGCTCAGAGTGGTGAAGTGCTAGGCTTGTGTTGTGTGTAGCTGTTTAGTGCCGTAGAACATATTGTAGTGTGCCCATGTTGCATTGTATGACACATTCATCCATGATGCTTCGTGTCGTGTTTTGTGATGGTCATCAGAAAGGCACGTTCCTGCACATTATCACACAGTCTTGCCTCACCATCAGTCGGCTGGAAGATGGGACATATGGGCCTACAGTGGAGTACTGTGATGATACTCCCCTTCAAATCTGGGTCCTGAAGAACTACACCACATTGGAAGTGGCTAGGAAGCTCTACTACAGCCCCACTGATTACTTTCTGTAGTGTCCAGGTCACAGCAGGTTAGTGCTGGAAAGCATAGTGGCTTAGTTCAACTTAATTAGTTCCCTTTTCTCACTCTTTAGTCAAGGATTTGGAGCTATATGAAGGATCTAACTTCAACTGAAATTGTGCTTGTCATTGTATGGCCCAGTTGTTTCTCGTTATTGTTGAAAAACCTTGTTAGTAATATATCATTTCTAGCACATGCAACCATTGACACTGTGGTAATCTGTAGTCCTTAGTTGTTATTGCTGTGATTTATTATTAAGCTTTTTATTTTTTTGTTTGTCTGTTGGTTGTCTCATATGCTCAGTTTATGAATATTACTCTGGACAGCAGAATTAAAGAGACCCTGTCTCTAACTGAACATAAAGAAAATCAAGCAGTATAGTATGCAGTATGTACATGTACCGAGGTAGTTTGCACTGAGGTGCAGATTTACGCTCCCATCATCCTCTGGGAGTGTAAGAATCATTAAGGAAACCCCAGGGAACAAGGACCTTCCCTTACCAAATTGATTTTAGATAGAATAAATACATGTAAAGGAATAGAGAGAGAGAGAGAGAGAGAGAGAGTCTGTGTGTGTGTGTGTGTGTGTGTGTGTGTGTGTGTGTGTGTGTGTGTGTGTGTGTGTGTGTGATTTCTCCCTCTCTCTCTCTGTGATGAATAGATCTTCAATAGTTTCGATTTTTTTATATTTTAATGATTCATGCCCCTAATTAAAAAACCCTTACTTCCCAAGTGGGTAATACATCATCAACAATGTGATGAATACACATTCCCAGTGCGCACACACACACACACACACACACAGGATGAGACAACAAACAGGCATGTATTTGCATCCTTTCTAAATATATCCCAGCCAGGTGAATATAAATAGAAAGAGAGTCTGGACCAAATCACATAACACTGTACCAGTGTACAATGAACACACCTATGGTAACTATGGTAACCAACAATAGTATACAGAATAGACAATGACACACTTCGGATGGTTTGGGAGGGAGCCAAAGAATATCATGCTGCTCCCGTCTCTATTTCATTGTAAGGACATTATATTATTGTAGCTAATTAATGCTATACCTCACACTAACTTTAACCTGAGTAAACTAAAGCAAAGCTGTTTTGTCTTTAAATAGGACAGCTTTCATTATGGGGGCCATCAACATTGATCTCTCACTCAATCCCTATACTGATATCTAAATGTATGCTGATTATTGAAGTACTGTATATACATGTTTTTTTTTTTTCATTTTAGGCAAATTAGTTTGAATTATTTATAGTTTATTGATTTTTTTTTTTTAGTTGGCTCTTTAGTCGTTTAATTTTAGATTAAAATACAGTATGTATTTCATTAAACATTATTATAGTTGGTCGGCATGTGTGGGTCCTCCCCGTGTCTGCGTGGGTTTACTCCGGGTACTATTCTCCCAAAGACGTGAGTGTTAGGTTAATTGGTGTCTCTAAAGTGAGCCTTAGTGTGTGACTGTGTGCAGGACTGTGTTCCCTACGATGGATTGGTGCCCCATCTAGGGTTGTTTCTGCCCTTGCGCCAGAGTTGTCGGGTGGGCACCGGCTGGCCAGCGACCCCATGTGGATTAAGCAGAAGATAATAATTTTGGAAGTGTTACTTAAATATTCCTGTTTAATACGACGTGTCATCAGGTATTGGTTGTACTGTATAATGTGTTTGACTGATTTGTGACTGCTCTCTCTCTCTCTCTCTCTCTCTTTCTCTCTCTCTCTCAGGAACTTGGGGAAATCAGGGTTGCGAGTATCATGTTTGGGTCTTGGTCAGTAAAGCACAACATTTTCTTCTGCTATTTTATCCTGCCTCCTGCCAGTTTCTTGACCATCCTCCTCTCTCTCTCTCTCTCTCTCTCTCTTTCAACCTCCATCTCTTTTTAAATTGAATTTATTTTCAGCTGTGTTGCTTTCCACCTGTGCTTACCTCTTTCAGTCTTTACGTCGCTCGTCCACCCCATTCCTTTCCTTTTCTCTTCTGTCATCTTACGCTTAGTTAACTAATGTTGAGTGGTTATCAATAAGAACTTGATTTAATAAGGGTTTAAATAATAAATGGGTTTTTACAAGCCAGAATCAATACGTTGTACTACTCTCTCTCTTTTTCTCTGTGACTCAGGAACATGGGTGACCTTTGGTTCACAGATTTCAGATGAGGTGAGTGCTAGAGAGGCTGTACGTCGACATGTACAGATGATCAGTTATGTCACAATGAACACAGTGCAGCATCACATTAACCACAAAGTACTTCAGTTCCATTCTAGGGCTTACGGGTTACCCTGGCAACGTTTTATATGGCATGCACCAGTACGGTGATGACATGTTAAACTGTAATAAAAGAAAATTGTAAACATAATGATGGGAAACTATTTTACCTGACTGTTTGAGGGTTGTGGGGTGTGCCAATACTGTACTACGTTTATCAGTGATGATTTGTGTGTGTGTGCGTGTGTGTGTGTGTGTGTGTGTGTGTCCACAGATGGCAGAGAATCTGATGACCATAGCATACGAGAATGGAGTTAACCTCTTTGACACTGCCGAGGTGTACGCATCTGGGAGGTAAGATGCACACTTCACCTTAATGAATGGATGACGAGACGGGCTGATGGTGGGATTTATGATTGGATATGTGGATGACAAATGGGATGAGTTGATGGTGGAATTTCGGTTGGTGATTTGTATGGGTGGATGTATGAATGCATGGTTGGATTGATGGATGGAGATTGGGTTGACATCCAGTGGCATGGAATGGGATTTGTTGATTAATTGCTAATGGCACGAGTCGAAGGTGGGATTTAGGAATAATGCACGTGGTGATGGATGATTGGATGGAGAGGGTTTAACCGATGGTGGGTTTTAGGGGTGAACGGATAAAGGACGTTTGCTTGGTGGACAGAAGGATGGAAAAATGGTTTGGTTAAATATGTTGCTTGTATGGATGGATGGATGGATGGATAGGATGCGTAGAGGAAAAAGCTCCAGAAAGTGCATTTATCATTTCCTGCAGTCACTCTGTATTAAATGTCCTCCTCTTTCTACCTTGCACTCCTTTTTAGGGCTGAGATCACTCTGGGTAATATTATTAAGAAGAAAGGCTGGAGGTGAGCCAGGAATCACATTTCTAAATCCATTCACTGATCCACATAAATAAAACGTACATCCATTTATTATTCACGCCAGCACTCTTCAGCTACAAGTCTAATGTAGCTAAACAGAAGTAATGGAATCTCATAGCTAACAGTTAAGCCTCATTCAAACCACATCGCCAAAGATGTAATTAAGATCTGTAATGCCATATCTTGGGCCTTAAATCCCTCTTCTACATGAATCTGATGCTTTGTGAAGCGACAGCAAACAGTGCCAGGGATGAGTGATTTTGCATGAAATAAGTGTTCTAGCTGTGCCATGTCCTATCGTCTATTTCCAGAGAAATCAATGTAACATACAGCCTCAAACTACATAATCATGACTCTTAAAGATTACTGAACAGCTCACACAGTTCAAGGTGAGAGTGCCAATTACTGTCAGCACAACGATTCGAATGCGGGGGGCGTTTAGTATTAGCGGGGGGGGGGGTTGATGTCAAGGTTTCAGTGCCGTTTTGACCTGTATCTCCTGATGGTGGTTATATTTAACGGTGGTTACATTTATAACTAATTTATATTTATTTACTACTTATTTATTACTATATATTTAACATTTATAGCTCTTTGGACACACAATCATCCTAACAAACTCTGCAACTAACATTGTGATTAATGTTATGTATAAACCAAGCCACCACATGACTAAAGCTGTTGTTATAAATTGTAAATATAAGCACATGTTGTTATGAACAGTCAGCCAGGCTACTAAACATGAAGTAAATACACATTCAGACCCACCGTTGAAAATCCCTTCGGAAACAATTCTTTGTGTTGCGTTATCAACAAAAAAATACAAACTCTCACACTCTGCTAAAAACATCCTGTGTTCATCTTCATATTTTTGTTTTGCTGTGCATTTTTTCCCTGCCATTTGGAGAGCGAACTTGACACAAATTGTTCACTTAAATGATCTTGCCCCTACTGGGAAACTTTGCTCATTTGATGAAAATACCGCGTTCCCTTGCAAGTTCGTGGTTCACCTTTCTTGGATTCGGTGCATCGCGGGTTTTCAAAAAGCATTAGTGGAAAAAATATATCGTGGATTTTCGCTGTTTTGCTGGTTTTTGCGGAACTTTCGCGTAAAAAAAAAAAAATCACAACATTTATAAAACATATTAAAAATATAAATTCTAACAATAAAGGAATGTTATAAATGATAAAATATGAGGATTTACAGTAAATAGCTGTTGTTTATACTCAGTG